>MVGT01002221.1:70833-113790 GCA_002174775.1 Macleaya cordata | reverse complement strand
CCTAAGGTTTAGATGTCATAACTATGGGGGAGTGTGTCTTTATTATGTCTTGAGTACATTGTAAGAGGAATTATGCTGTAATGGGGAAGGGTTAGTTTTTTTATTTCTCTTAAATGGTTTTTGTCACGAAATCGACAAAGGGGGAGATTGAAAGGTCCATGTTTTATGTTTGCCGAATTTTGTGTCAAAAATTAACTCAAGATGATCTCTTGTAATACTGAGTTAGAGTCTAGTGAGTCTCGGTTCACTTCGGTTGAAAGAGAAGAAATCTACAAAGGCTCCAAAAAACTCAACTCACCACCAGAAGACATCCTAGGATGGTAAGTGACTTAGAACACTAAGTACCATAGGTGGTTAGATTGCTAAGAGTGTTTCCCACACTGTTTGTTCTTGATAAAATGTGTTTTAAAAGATAAAAATTTAATCTGGACAGTTTTGGTTTCAAAACCAAGAAGCTTGGTTTCGAAACCAACTGCATTGATGGTGTTATTTTTATATAAGGAAAAGTCTGTTTCAAAATCAACCTCTGTTTGATTTCGAAACCAAACTTTATCTGATGACAGATGAAGTTTGGTTTCGAAACCAAAACTGTTGGTTTCGAAACCAAATAGTTTGGTTTCGAAACCAAAACCACATCTATCTTCAGATGAAGTTTGGTTTCGAAACCAACCTGTTGATTTCGAAACCAAAAGACAATAACCATCACAGGTGCTTGTTGATTTCGAAACCAAATCAGGTCAGTTTCGAAACCAAACTGTTTGGTTTCGAAACCTATTGGCTTGATTTCGAAACCAACGCCCAGATTCATTTTTTTTTAGTGCGATTTTCTGAGCTGTAAAGTAACTTTTTAACACATTATTGCTCTTCTCCCTCTAAGTCTTGTTTCAGGGAGATAATTGAGCATGGGAAAACATTTCTAAGTGGGATGAGAGGCTCAATAGATTATTCTCTCATCCCCAATAATTGTGTCTACCATTAGACCTAGAACTAATAATTTAGTCTAGGATTGAGCTGGACATCTTCACTATAAATAGGGGTTGAATCTCCAGTATTCAATCAACCATTCACCCCTCGCCTCAACAAGCTCTTGAGAGTTTTTCAAACTCGAAATTCTTAGTTCTCAAGCTTGTTGAAATTGGTTCAAATCCTTCCCACTTTAAACCAAAACTCTATTTTTGTGTGTCGGTGGTATTCCGGTGGTGAAGCTTGAAAGTGTCAAGCAAGTGGTGATACTTGAAGAGTCAAGTATTGGTTCATGGTGCGGGACTTTCGGAGGTCAAGTTGGAGACGCATCATCATCTACTAAGAGGCAAATTCGTGGAGTTCGAATTTGTTGAAGAACTATACACCGTAGCTTTTGGAGCGTAGAGGGAGTCGTAATTCGTGTCCATCGAGTGGTAAATCGATTTGTAAGTTTTCATTTCTTTTAGTGGATTCTTTTCTGGACTAGGTCCCGGGGTTTTTCCCAGTTTGGGTTTCCTCGTAAACAAAATCTCTTGTGCATATCTTTATATTTATTAAGAGATTGAAATATTCGATTCTTGTTTCCGCATGATAAAGAATCGAATAAGTCAATACTCTTGATTAGAGATTTTAGTTTCTATCTTTATCACCAATATTATTTTTATTTGGTGATTGTGTAATCCTTAACCTTAGTCACATTGACATACGGTTATTCCAACTAATAACCGTAAGGATTTTAGACTTTCAAATTAAACTCATATGGAATACAGATAGATATACGTATCTATATATGAACATGCATTGTTACCATTATAGTTAATATATCACATGCAATTTTCATTTTTTACTAAAATAATGCTACATTAAGGTGGTTTAAAACTAATGTAGGACCCACTTGTGGGGGACGTTAATTAGAGGAAAAGGGTAAGAATCGATCTCTTCTCTCTCTCTCCTATTACCCAAGCTAGCAATGAATATATATGTAGATATATATTCATTTCACATTGATTGAGAATATATTCATAAATAAAGAAATAAATTCAAATTTTAAAATATTATATATATATATACACACATTGGAAGTTGTAAATGATCTTTTGGAGAGAATCCTTTTCTATATACAGAAATTTAGAAAGTGTGCATGTCTTTGACTTATTTAGTAATCCATGCAAGGGTGGCCTTATGACTATATGAGTCTAAATATGGTATATTAAATTTGGTCAACAAAAGTAATATTTTGGTGGCCAATTAATAAAATCCTTAGGAGTTAAATAGTTCCTATCATGATTTTATGTGGACAATGATGCTTGAAGTAGAGTTAGGTAGGTGCACATAAAAATGGGACCTTTTATAGTTCTAAAATGTCGCATAAGACTTCATTGTTGTTAGTATTATTTTTTGTTGAGAATAATGTGGAACCCACCTAGTGGGACGTTAATTAGGGAAAGGGGGAGAGAGAATCAATCTCCCCTCTCTCCAATTACCTATTGTAGCACCCACACTTTTGGTCGATCGCTAGGAGGTGAAAACTCTCTTACACTTTTGGCTGAGGGAGATACATTTTATATCTCTCCCCGAGAGTCTTGTGATTTTGTTTGATTTGGAGTCGCCACCTGATTTTAGGGAATCAGGACCCTATAGTTGGAAAACTGCTCCTAGATTTTTCTTTAAAAAATTCTAATGGCGGTCTTTCTTAGATTGGTCTACGATTGAGATTCGGAGTAAGAGAACTCAGGAAGGTGTGAGGCACCTGACAACCGCCCGATCAAAGATCGGTCTCTGCTTCATAAGTAGGAGATAATTCTAGGGATATTTGTTGTAAGAACTGATTAAGAAATTTTGCACAGAAAGTATGAGCAATTGATTATCTTATTGATAATGGCTCATTTGTGCATCTCTTTTTGAGATGGAATCAAATTGAACAAATACTCTCTTTGAAAGTAAATGTTGACCATGAAATACATGCTTTCTTTTTAAGCCCGTGTTTTGAATTATCTCTGTGTTTTAGGAGATGCTGGATGTGAGACGATAAGCTTCCCTTATTTGAAGGAAAGATTAGGATTTCTTAATAATCTTATCATTCTGAGAATCTTGGAGGGATTATACAGATTTCTGTATTTATTGATGAAATTTCCTTTTAAGAAATATTTCTTTTGAAAATATTATTTTTTCAAATGTTTACTTCCTATGGAATTTCCATGTATATAGCTTCCATTATGGTACTTTACTTCAGACAGAAATTCAAACTATTGTATTCCTAATGGTTCATTACCATGGTTTTACATCAAGAGAGAGGTGTTGGGATCATCATTTTGAATGATTACACTAGTACATAAGTTAAAGATTGTAACAAATGCCAAATTTTCCTTTGGTAATATCCATAAGTTAGAAAAATAATGAAGGGAAATGTTCCCAAACAATTAATTTTAGATTTCTTTGGTAAAATAAGTAAATAATTTTAAGTAAATAAGAATGATAGATATTGGAAATAAATGTTTTAATCTTTTATAGTTAGGAATGTTAGCACAATATGAATCTTCTAAAGAAAATAAAAGTTTTGCAAGATAAAGGAAGATCCTTGACAGAAGAACTTTCCAAGCTTCTAAGGGTACAATGCTTACAAAAAGAAGAACCATGGAAACAAGACTGTAAAAGTTGTGTCTGAAACAGCCAAACCCAAGTAAATTGAAGTCAAGAAGAACTATCAATGGGTAAAAAAAGAAGAACTGAAAAGTCTTATAGCCCTTATTGCATACAAAACCACGTGCATACTTGATTGAATCTTAGATTGTGGATGCATTAAGCATATGATAGGTAATAAATCCAACTTCATTCACCTCAAAAAGCACTCCAGAGGCTGTTACTTTTGATGATGGCAGTACATCAAAAGTCACAGGTAAAGATATAATCAAATGTCTCGTGTTCCTGAAATTTAGAATGTGATGTCTATTAAAGGTATTTAAGCTAACCTGCTTAGTATTAGTCAAATTTATGATACTAACCATTATGTTAAGTTTACTTGTTTTGGTTGTGAAATCATAGATGCAGATGGTAACGGTGTCATGTGTGGTAAAAGAACAACTAGCAATTATTATATGATTCAGAACCATTTATATAATTTTTCTATGCTTGATTAAACTCACCTTTGGTATCAAAGATTAGGTCACATCAACTTCAAGGACCTAGCAAAACTTGCCAACAAGGAAGTGGTATGAGGTGTACCCAAGGTAAGTGCACAAATTGATGGTATGTGTAGACCATTTTAGAAGGTAAATAAACAAGAAGTTCACACAAGTCATCAAAAGATATTGCTACCACTAAACCATTGCAATTAATACATATGGATCTTATGGGTCCTATGCGTACTGAAAGCATTAGTGGTTAGCGATACATTCTAGTCATGGTTGATGATTTTTCTAGATATACATGGATTATTTTTCTTAGAGAGAAATCAAATACTATTGATGAGTTTGTTATTATATACCAAAGAATTCAGAATGAACAAGATTGCAAAATCAAGCAGATAAGAAGTGACTGCGGTACTGAGTTCAAAGAGTCCAAAGTTGATGACTTTTGTGACAAGAATGGCATAAAATAAGAATTTTCAGCACCCATTACTCCTCAACAAAATGGAGTTACCGAAAGAAAAAAATGTGTTATTCAAGAGATGGCAAGAGTTCTACTCCACAGCAAAGATCTTGCACAATGCTTTTGGGGTGAAACCATCTTTACAGCTTACTATTTGGTGAATCGTGTCTACGTAAGACCCAAAACGTTGAATACTTCATGTGAACTTTAGTTAAGGAAAACACCCAATTTGAGTTATCTTTGAATTTTTGGAAGTCCATGTTACATCCTAAGGGATAGAGAAAATAATGGAAAATTTGACTCCAAAAGTGACGAAGGGATCTTTCTTGGGTATGCATTTGATAGTCGTTCCTTTAGAGTTTTCAACAAAAGGACATAGACTATAATGGAATCAATTAATGTGGTTATAGATGATTCCAGCAGCATACAATCAGAAGATCCAGCTTATGTTGAAGAAGTTTAATCAACTATTCAAGGGAAAGAAGATGATTCAGAATGAGGTTTCTACTCAAGTGGAGACTACTGATGGTCAACCACAAAAGGTGAATCAAGATGAATATCCTATAGTTGATTCACAAGGTCAACCGATTAGATGGGCTCAAGCTATATAGGATAAACTAGGGCAGTTCACAAGATAATATAGTCAACCATAAGAGGAGACAACTACAGGGTATAGTAAACTATTTGTGTTATATTTCTATGTATGAACCTACTAATGTGGTTGAAGCCTTGCAGGATGAAAACTAGATTCAAGCTATGCATGATAAGCTAGGGTAGTTCATAAGATAATATATGGGGTATCTTATACCTCATCCAAAGGATACTAATGTGATAGGTACCAAATGGATATTCAAGAATAAATCTGATGAATATGCTACGGTTGTTAGCAATAAGGCAAGACTTGTAGCTCAAGGGTATTTACAGATCGAAGGCATTGACTTTGATGAAACCTTTGCTCCGGTTACAAGACTTGAGTCCATAAGGTTACTATTGGCTATAGCTTGTCACTTGAAATTCAAGCTATATCAAATGGGTGTCAAAACTGCATTCTTGAATGGCATTTTACAAGAAGATAAAGTTTACATAGAACAACCAAAATGTTTTGAAGATCTAAAAAACTAAGTCATGTCTATCGATTGAAGAAAACCCTTCATGGTTTAAAGTAAGCGCTTTGAGCATGGTATGATCGATTGACATCTTTTCTTCTCAGAAAAGGATTCTCACATAGAGGAGAAAACAAGACCTTATTCATCAAATAGGCACAAAATGATGTCATTATGGCACAGATTTATATGGATACATTGTGTTCGGTTCAAGATCAACCAAACAAGCTGAAATCTTCCCAGAATTGATGGGTAAGGAATTTGAAATGAGTATAGTTGGTGAACTAACTTACTTTCTTAGTTTGTAGGTTAAAGAATTGAATAATGGGATTGTTATCTCATAAACCAAATTTGCCACAAACCTTGTGAAGAAGTTTAGATTAAAATCTGCTAAGCTTATTCGTACATCCATGAGAACATGAACAAAGCTAAGCAAAGACACTGCTGGATAGGGAGTAGACCAAAAACTTTATCGAAGCATGATAGATAGTTTACTTTACCTAAAAACTAGTCGCCTCGATATTGCTTTTAGTGTTGGTGCATGTGCTTGCTATCAAGCTGATCCTAAAGAGTCTTACTTAACTGCAATTAAACAAATCATTCGTTATGTTAAGGAAACTCTAGGATGTGGCTTGTGGTATACTAATGATACAAATTCTAAAATAATGGGTTATTCTAATGCAGATTGAGTAGGGAATGTAGATGATATAAAGGGTACTTCTTGTGGATGCTACTTCAATGGACACAACTTGGTGGCATGGCAAAGAAAGAAGCAGAATTCTCAATCTTTGTCTACAGCTGAAGCTGAATACATTGCTGCAGGTTCGTGTTGTACTCAACTTTTATGGATGAAACAGATGTGAAAGGTTCCTCGGGTTTGTCAATGTTCATGATAGAATAACACTCCAATTTTGTAGTCCCATTTGAGTTAGTGGTTAGGCGTATCCCTCTATGCAAAACTCACTCATCATCGAGAACGGAGCGAAAAGCACTCCATCGGACTCAATCTCGCCACCGGAACTCTTCGTGTATAGGTAAGTGACTCATGGTCTACCATAGGTGGTTAGAATTGGATTAGGACTTAGTGGCATAAGCTAGGATGTATGAAAATAGCTTATAGTGTAGTGCAATACTGTTGTTGCACAAATCCTAGCTGGTATCGATACTCTACACCCGAAAGGGAGTATCGATACTGGCCTAGCTTGCGACTTTAGGCTAGGCTAGTATCGATACTGCCCTAACCTGTAACTTCAGGTTAGGTCAGTATTGATACCACCCAAGAGGAGTATCGATACCACTTGGCAATATCGATACCCCTCCAGGGTAGTATAGATACCACTACACCAGAACCCTCTTTTCTGGACTACTAGGGTCTGAGTTGTGCGGGATTTGTGGCTAGGGCTCTCATGCCATTTTTGGTCATTTGCCACAACTAACCTAGTTTTGTCTCTTGTACATAAATAGGACCAAGAAAAACATTCTAGGTGAAAAAGAAGAAAGAAGAGAGAATATTGGTAGCTTTGAGTAAATAAGGAATATTCAAGAAACCAGCTTTGTCTCCTTCTCCATAGTTGATTCCTTCAAGCTTTTGTGAGGAGAAGATTCTTTCTTCCTTGAGCGTAGTTTCACATTAGCTCTCTCTAGACCTTCATCTTAGCTAGAAATGTTCAGGACATCCATCTAGCATGAAGATCTAGTAGGGTTTAGAAACCCAAAACTTTCAAGCATTTTTACAGTCACCGGTGGAAATCCGGTGAGGTCGCCGGCAAAGCTCCAGCGAGCTGCATACTTGACAGTGTTCAAGTAAAGCTTGTTGTTTTAAGCATACAGGTGTGAGACTTGGAGGATTCCGAGTTGGAGGCACCCTTACTCACCATCGAAGAGGTGGTTCGTGGATTCGAATCGTGAAGAAAGACCGGTCGAGTTTATGCACTAAGGGATTCGTGTGCTCGGTGTGAACAGTTGTAAGATTTCTAGTAACTCTTAGTGGTAATTTCTGGACTAGGTTCCGGGGGTTTTTTTTCCGTTAGCTTTTTCTCCGTCAACAAAAATCATTTGTGTCTATTGCATACATGTGAATGATTTTTGTGCAAGATTAAAATATTTGATTCTCATTTGAATTCCGCATTTGAGAATCGAATAAGTCAATGCTTGCGTGCTTCAATTTCGTATCACTTAGCTTTATCATGTATTAAGTTTTAAATTGGTAGATATTGATTCCCTTCCATATACACCTGAGTATAGGTGATATTTCAATTAGTGTCAAAGCATAATAGTTCACCACTTAGGGCTTTACATCCCAGTGAGATCCTTGTTGTAGAAACAGTAAAAATCCACGCGCCGAAGCCCATCGAAATTCGTGTTTCATAAATGGCTAAATTTCTTGAGAATCTTAAAATATTTGGAGTCGCCACCCAACTTAGAGAATTGGGTCCATTTTTAGGAAAACTACCTTTTTTATTTTAAAACGAAATTGGTGATTTCCTATTTTATTTTAAACTGGTCAAAACTAGAGATTCTCAGCTCGGGAATCAAGCTACGGGTTGGGAAGGTGTGAGGCACCCAACAACCGCCCGATCAAAAGGATCGATCCTTACTTTGTGATTAGGATTTTAATTAAAAAACTACTAAAAGTAAATAAATTGCATTCCATATACATATCATCATGCCAAAAAAAGAAATATCTACCATTATTCTAAAATTAACCTAAAGCTAAGAGAAATATCTACATTAATCAAAAAAAAATGTGAAAGATTTGGTGAAGACTAAATATGACAAGATTGTGCTCCCATCTGAAGTTACATTATAATATTTTGGAAGCACAAACAGGTTGGTCTCCTCTAACTTTTTAGTTTTTCTTTATCAAAACATAATTGTATTCAGGTCAAAATGGCCTTATAATAAGAGTATGCATGTAGGATGATTTTTCATGCAAAAGGGAATCAAATAGTAGTAGCTTTCATATTTTGTAATTTTATTATTTAATTAATTTTGAATTTTTTTTATTGAATTTTATTATTGTATTCATTCAATGTAAATATAAATATCTGAAGTTAAATGTGATAAAAAGGTGCTCCCAATAAATATTTTGACATTTGACGATTTATTTGTATCGAAAAATTACTATTAATCGTAGAAAAATCATAACTCATGATTTAGCCGTTGGATTGGACTGAAATGTTTTATGGACGTTTGTGAATGAGTTTAGAAATAACCTTAAAAAAATTAGAATTTTTTGAATCAATCTACATTTTTTGAAAAATAGTTATATTTATTTTTAAGCATATAAAATTTTGAATCAACTAAGTTTGGTGGAAATCCCAAACTTAGAATTTTAATAATTATTCTTTTGATAGAAAGATACCAAATCTTGAACCTTGTGGATATCCGAGGAGATTTGATATTTTTTTATCTTTTAGGTAATTTTCCTTTCGTAGAGATCTGAATAGAAAAATTATCAAAAATTGATTTTGGTTGGCGTATCACGAATGTCAATTAATTTAATAATTTTGGAATGACGAATTGAGATTTGATAATTAATAATTATTCCTGTGGAAATCCAGGTTTACTTTTTTTTATTCCATTTTAGTTTATTTAAAAAAAAGGGGGTTTTCTGACAGTTAAATCTTATTTCTTATTTAAAAAGTAATTTTTTGAAATCCAATATAATCACGAACTCAAATGGGACTACAAAATTGGAGTGTTGTTCTATCATGAACATTGACAAATCCAAGGGACCTTTCAATCTCCCCATTTGTCAATTTCATAACAAAAACCTATACATAAGAAATTTCCAAAAGAAAACTGCAATACAACACGGATATTCTTACAAGGGACTCAACAAAAAAAATGCAAACCCTCCCCAAATTGAAAATACACAACACACATGGGGATTTTTGAAAAATCACACAAGAATCATCAAGATATCACAATATATATTCAAATCAACCATAACCTCGAGTTTTGTAAAAAAACTCCCCCTATCTTATGCAACTCCCCCATGTGTGTTGTGTATTTTCAATTTGGGGAGACCACATTGCATAGGGAGACCATGGCTACATGAACACAGGGCAATAGGATCAACTTTGCATCAAAACATAAAGTTTGTGTGGGGAGACAAGGTGATAATAATCCATGGAGACAATGATCCCGAGGAAACAGATGTAAATAACAAAAGTCAGATCACAATCCCAGTTATTGAAATAGGTCAGGGAAGGAAAAATCATGGGGAAAATCGGTAAATCTCGTGGTATATAGGACACCATCTAAAGAAAAGCTTCCAAGTTGGTTTGATCATGGCCATACAAAGATTGGGCACTACTTGAGAAAATGTAGGTTTTTTCCTGGCATGGGATTAGGCCTTTGTAATGGACCGATTAAACCAATTTTGGGAGAGATGACAGCATACGAGGCACCATTTGATTTACGGTACCAACCAATGGAAGCTGACCGGATAAGAGTTTTTCAAGAGTTAATGTGGAAGGCAATGCTCACCAAAAAAGGATTTATAGGGGAAGTAACGGGATTAAATTGGAACCACCAACCTTCCTTAAATGGGCACTTCATCCAGAAAGGAGACTCACATCCTTATATAGATTTCAGGGAACTTGTTATTAGACGAGGTGTTCCAGCACTGGTAGTAACTTCTGATTTAGAAAAAGAGGAAGAGGAAAATGAAGGAATCTATAAAGGCATGAAAAAATTATTCATAACATCCTCAGAGGAGGAGGAGGAAGAAGTTTAGGTAAGTCAGGATACAGATACGTCTCTAGCCTGCATGGTTCATGAAAAAATAATTTTCAATCCTGCAAATTTAATTCGATCGATTTAAGGTCATGATTTGATTTTCTCTGCATATTCTGTGGAAGCTAACCATTTCGCAGGTATGGACGTTGGTGAATCTTCATCCAGCGCCCAAAAAAAAAGTCTGTGAGTAGTTTGAGCGAGGGGCCACCCCCGTCTGACGGGGAAGAAGATTTGTGGTCCCCAGTAAGTTCCATTGTACCATAATATATTTCAAAAATTCAAAAAAATCAAAAAAATAAAAAAGAATAAAAAGATTTTGCTTTCTTTGGTAGGAAAAATATTTTTGAAAAAAATATACTTGATTTAACTAGAGGAAAAAATGATAATGATGAGCTTGAATCTGACGACGAGGAAATGATCGAAGAGGACCCAGCTCTAATATAGTTCAAGCCTCTTTTGCTTGAGTACAAGTGGATATGCTCCGAAACTTATCGGGCAGAACGGAATTGAAGATTGCATTTAGGCCCTTACTATTAAATATAGCCTGAGCAAATTCATCTTTGGTCCATTCACTTATAGGCTTGGGAATGGTCTTAGTGATGTCATCTTTTGTGACAACCATGGTTGGAGGAGACCAACCGTTTTTTACAGCCATCCAAACTCTTTTGTCAATAGAGTTCAAGAAAGCTCTCATGCGTGTTTTCTAATATACATGATTACTACCATTGAACAATGGAGGTCTGTTCATGGCACAATCCTCTCTTTGTAAATCTATAAGTCACAACAAGGATCACACTTAGGTTGTTAAACCCTAGAAGTGAACCTGCTATGATACCAATTGAAAATCTAAATGCCCTACGGTTAATGAATTTAACCGTATGTGAATGTAACTATGGTTAAGGATCACACTATCACCTAATTAAAAATTAAACTGGTGATAAAGAACAAAACTTAAATATCTAATAAGAGTATTGACTTATTCGATTCTTAATATGCGGAATTAAGAACAAGAATTGAATATTTCAATCTCACAACAAGTATGGAAATATGCACAAAAGATTTTGTTAACGAGGAAAATCCAAACTGGGAAAAACCCTAGGACCTAGTCCTGCAAAAATCCACTAAGAGTTATTGAAAACTTACAACCCGATTTACCACTCGATGGACACGAATTATGACTCCCTCTACTCTCCAACAACTATGGTGTACAGTTCTTCCACAAATTCGAACTCCACGAATTTGCCTCTTAGTTGATTATCAATTCTCACTCATACAACTTGGAGTCCACCAAGCCAACGTGAACGAGTTGTGCATACAATCTGAATCCACGAACCAATGCCTCCCACAAATTTGATGCGTCTCCAACTTGAACTCAAGTCCTGCACCTTGAACCACTACTCGACTCCTCGAGTATATCACCACAAGCTTGATACTTCAAGCTCAACCACCGGAAATCCACCGGTAACAAAACTCAGGTTTTGAGTTAAAATAGGAAGGATTAAACCATATACAACAAGCTTGGAAGCTAAAGGATTAGAGTTAAAACTCTCTAAGAACTTGTTGATGAATAAGGTGAATAGTTGATTAAACATTGATGGTTCAATCCCTATTTATAACTGAAAATATCCAGCACAAACCCAGAAATCTCTAGGTTATTTAAGGTCAAAAGCTAGACACAATAATGGAGATGAGGAGACATTCTATTGATCCCTTATCCCACTTAGAGGTGTTCCCCACGCTCGAATAATTCCCCTAAAACATGCTTTCGTGGAGTATAAGAGAAAAAGGAACAAAACAACTTATAAAGTGACCAATAATTCACAGATCTAGGTGGCGGTTTCGAAACCGTCAAACCAGTTTCGAAACCGAAAGTGATCTGACATTTTTCAGCATTCAACATTCAGTCACGGTTTCGATACTGCTGCCACGCTTTCGAAACCAAAACACTACTGATTTTTTTTTTCAGCATTCAGTTTCGAAAGCATTTGTCACGGTTTCGAAACAGCTGCCACGCTTTCAAAACCGTTTGTCACGCTTTCGAAACCAAAACTCATCTGATGACTTTTTTGAGCTTTGGTTTTGAAACAGTTTTGAAATGGTTTCCAAACCGAATTTGATCACAGTACAAAACGGCCACAGTTTCCCTTAAAAGCGTAGTTTTCTGGCAACATTCTTTCAAACACTAGTTTTAAGGGGTTTAGACATCTTTTGCCATTTCGTACTTCCTCATATGATCTAATATGAATTAACCACCTATGGTATTGGATTTCTAAGTCACTTAGCATCCTAAGATGAGTTCCGGTGGTGAGTTGAGCTTCTTGGAGTCTTTTCTTCGCAACGAACCGAACGACTCACTAACTTTAACTCAAGTTACATTGACCTTCCTGAGTTACATTTGACACGAAATTCGACAAATGTGACAGGAGTGAACTCATGGACCTAACAGGTATTATAGGAACAAAAATTGGTAATTCCTTATCTTTTCCATAAATACTAATTTTAATTTCGTGGTTAATCAAGTTTGATTAAAGTAAATCCAAGGGTTTATACGAACCAAGTACATGTTTTAGACATACATTAATCTATCTAGAATCTGTATCAGGCCTGTTTTTTGTAGATAATTAATTAATCTTAAATAGGTTTTAAGTGATTCTAAGATTAAATGAAAGTAGACAATCGGGACTAAAATATCACAGAAGAAAGTTTTCTGAAATAAAAATTCAAACAGATAGTAAAGCTGCCCGCAACTAAGATCATCTGCACTGATAGCAGAAAATTCAGCAACGGTGTTCAAGTTAAGTCCTGTCAAAACTAGAATATTAAAACTCCAAAATTCATAAAATTTTAATAGGAAATAATTGATTTCATTATAAAGAAAATTTCACTAACGGAACATCATTCTGATCTCAGAATTAAGAGAAACAATTAAAACATTGCAGTACTATCAGATTTATAGTTCAAAAACTAAACATGAAATATTACAAATTCCAACATTTAAAACCATTATTCAAATGAAAGTTGAACTTAAAACATTCCATAATCCCTGTAATAAATTACATAAAGTAGTGTGATCAAACAAATTAAGCAAACCTATATATTTATGCTAAGAAGTAAATCTTCCAACAATCGTCGAATTTACGACCTATGCTCTAACACCTTCCTCGAATTCAATTGGGGGAAAATTATCAGGGTGAGCAAAGCTCGGTAGGAAAATCACCAAAAATAATAGATACAAATATGTATGAATGAGGAAACACAGTTAAAAAAGAAACAAAACATATGCAACAATAAAAACCACGTTTTTCAGTTAAAAGCGTTGCTGAAAACTCTTTAGTGTTACTAAAATTTCAAAAATTACTATTGTTTGCGTTTTCCAGGGCCTTTTAGCCATATTTTTTTTGTTATGCATGAACTGTCACAAATATCAGATTAATTTTTTTAATTAATCTTACCAGTCAGGGCTTGTTCCGGTGAGCCAACCATGATTGTTAAAAATCGTCTTTCGCAGGAACCACATTTTTGTGGAAAGCCATTAGGGCTTACTTACCATTGATTTTATTAAATCATCTCACTTTCATATTCTCCATATTTTATATTGTATTAGATCACAAATAACCACATTATTCCATCATACAATACAATCTCAAATAGATTTCATGATCTGCAAAAAAAAGATGATAGATTTTATTACCTACATAATTTGCTAAAAAAAATAATATAATCAAGAACATAGATTTTATACTAGGGTTCGACCCCTACCTCGTGCGCTTTCAAACACTTTAAAAAATAACTCTGTTTGATGAAGAAAATCACCTTCCTTGGTGCCTCAAAGATAGATCTAGGTATTGGAAGTATTTTGATATAGTTTTTCTAGGATTTTGATGGTAGAAAGATGAAGTTTGAATGGTGTATAAGGCCTAATCAGTTTTATTTCTTTCTCTTCCTCTTTTTTTTTCTTAACTAAATGAGATAGGTGGTAAAGAAAAAAATGGTGAGAAGGGAATGGCTAACTTCTAGGAATTTTTTTTGTGTGTATAATAGATGAAAGAGGTGTGATGAGTTCTCATACTACAACCTCTATTTATAACCAACAAATGAGATGGGTTTTCAATATGAATACGGTTAGGTTTTTAGTGTTAGATTGTCAAAAATTATTGGTGCCTAACATGGTTGGCTAATTTTTGACTTAAAATCTAATTACTTTTGAAAATATTAGCTAATTGTCTCTTAGTTGCAAAGTTTGAATTTTTGTGTTCTAAATCATCGTTTCCAATTTTGACAATAAGGATGAAAATATGTTAGTGGATTTGTACCAAAAAATCAAAGTCTTGTGTTAAAATCAACTAGAAAATATTATTCTCATACTTATGTTATGTCTAAGGAAGGAGAGAATGGTTCTCTCACTTTCATTTAATTCCACCAACCCCACTTCTTGAGGAGACTATATTTTCAATTTTGATTTGTAGAAACTCAATTACTTAATCATAATTCTTATTTTGAAATACAAAACTATGCATGCATTAGTACTCATCCCATGTAATGTGATACCATATTCCACCCACTTAATTAATTAAGTGTATACCTCAAAATTTTGGGGTGTTACAGGAGAAAACATAGAAAAGGAAAAAGAATGAACTTCGAGCCTTAATCTTTCTTTCTAACCAATCCTAAACCTCACTACAACCTAATCAAAGTCCTCACTAAGTCTCTAAGGCAACAAAAACCCTTGGTATAGAAGAAGAGTGATGAAACATTAAAAAATGAAGAAGATAAAAATAGAAATCGTAGTGAGAAAAATCAAGACTTGGAAAAACTTGATCGTCTTTTGCAGGTTCCCACACCTCCAGAGAAGATTCATTCCATTGCAAGAATCTGATCAAAGCATCTAAACTTGCAAGCAAGGGGCAGGACGGACCTCACTTATCAAAAGTGGTAAAGTCAGAACCTCTATCTCTATCCAAGGGCTTGATAGTCTCAAATGACGCCCAATGAGATAAATCAAAGTGCAATTAAGAAGCATTCTCGCATCGTTCCAAAAAGACAAAAGGACTATCTTTATAAGCGGACGACAAAAATTTTTGGACATGTTATCTTCCTCAATCATCATCGCTAAGATCTGTGTATTATCGTGCTTAGTCAATGTTTTCAAAAAATTCAAAAACCCATAAAAAGCGTTTTGTTTTCAAAACCTTCTTTTTTGGGAGCCTATGACGAAAGCTATAGGACACTGGGATGGTACTCCGTACTACTTAAGTTAAACGACTGAGGACATTCCCATGAAACAAGTGTCATTACATTTCATCATACATCAGCATATTGAATCTCAAAATATATTCACACATTCAAAATAAAGTATCAGCATATAGAATTTCAAAAACATATATGCATGCATACATTCACATATAGAATCTAAAAATATATGTGCATACATCCAATGAGTTCAACTATGCAGGGAAAGTTAAAAGGGTCAAAAGGGAGAAATAAGACTCCGTCCTAGCACATCCTAGTGATGCCGACGACGAGTCAAAGGTAACGTTCCGGATGTGGAGGCCTGCTTACTTGTCTACGAATCACAAAAGCAGATAGTTAATAAAATAAGCAATGCAAGTGCGAAGGGAAGCAGTTTTTAATCAAGAAAAATTCACATCTGGATCACTATCAAAATCCTGAAGGATCCCTCTGAGGCGATCGATCTTAGCTCTTTCGCTATCCTGAGAAAACGCCGCCAAAAGGCTTCTTCCCACAGTTAGCTCAGCTCGAGAACCACACCCTCAATATATTGGCGCCGACCGGATACCATCCGAAGGGCCTGCTCCATAGGCTCACGTGCCATTTAGACAGAAAATACAAGTTAGTCTCATCACCTAAAGCAAAACAGAAAAGCAAGGGAAGGATAGACAACTTAAATAGGGTAAGTTATCATCTAGAAAGCCCGAATACTGTCTCATCAGCAGGACTACTAATATGCACATGGAAGGGATCTCTATCTGGGATATACACATCAATATCCCAAGGAAGAGGAAGCGGATACAAGCCCTCTCTCAGCTAATAATCATGGAGATGAGGCTGCCTCACAAGGCGCGACGGCCTGACTTGTCATACCGCCTAAAAAATCAAAGGAGCAAGTCAAAGCAAGTGCAAATGAAGAGAGCAAGTTCTAAAGCAAAAACAGAATTCACCGGTCATCTATAAGTCGCCTCAGATCTGACAAATGTGACATTTGTCTCCCGACCCTGCGGATGACACATCAAAGGAAATGTCACGCTCCTCCACCAAGTTAAATACTCCTCCCGCGTGCCCATAGCATATAGATCATCTATAGGAAACTGATTCAGTTCATCCTGAATGCTAGTATGAGGAATCTGAAGAAGCCCACTAGAGACAGGGGAACTACAGGAATAGCATAGGGCCAGCCAGTCTAGAAACCGCAGCACTCACCATAGTATCAAGCAACGAAATTCGGTCCCTTCAAAAGGTACCGAAACTCTGAAAGAGCCTGCATCTCCAAGAAAATAGCCTCCTCTCTCTGCGAAGAATCAGCCCAAGGCTCTGTATGCGTCTGGCAAATCAAAGTGAACATGAAGTAAGTTGCCAATACAAGTTAAAGACGCGAAGGAAAAGCAAAGAAATTTACCCATCAATGGTAAAAAGCTTCAAATCCCCGCAGAAAGAATCAAGGCTACTCATCGTCACACCAGTTTATGCGCCAATCAACAAAGACCTATTCTACCGAGCCCTCCGGGGAAACACGGTAGGACCATTCTCATTCAAGATGGGATTGCTTACGGTCAGATACTCGTAGCACTAGTACTATATCAAAGAGAACAAAAATCTGATTCCCAAGGTTATCATTCAACAATAAAAGTCAAAAGCAAAGATCAAGATTATAGCACCAAGTTTGGCCAATAGCTGCCAATGGTTTGATACGTAACCCGAGACATCTGAGAGAAGGTAAGGTAGAAAAAGGACAGCATCGCAATTCTCTAGTCCACATCGACAAGATGTGTCAAATCCTCAATCGCCTTTACATGGCTTGCCTTAATCTTCGTATTTCCTGTGGTAAACATCACTTGCACCATCAAGTAAGTGAGAAACGCCCGGAGGATGTAAGCATTACTAGAGCGAGGCAGAGGGTAATTATCTGGAACTAGTCCTAAATACTTGAAATAAAGGGCTCCCACATTGATGTAGTTGTTCCCATCCAGTAGATCATCCATGAAAAGTGGACCAAAAAGCTCTCTCTGAGACTCCTTGGTATAGTCTTGCTTCCAAGGGAACCGGTTTCCATGTCTAACTGAAATCCTGATAATCATGTAGAAATCTAGGGGAGTAATGCCAAACTCACCCTCAAGGAAGTGGAAAGTACTGGTCTCATCGACCCATCGCTCCAGTAGAGCGATGATCAATAGGTTATTATTACGCTGACGAAGTGACTAGATAAATAGGACCTGAAAGGTCCCTTGGATTTGTCAATGTTCATGAAAGAACAACTCTCCCAAGTATAGTCCAATTTGAGTTAGGGGTTAGGATATTCCCTCTATGCAAAACTCATACATCATCAGCAATCAGAACTAAAGCACGCCATCGGACTCGATCTTGTCGACGAAACTCAGCGTTAGTTGGTAAGAAAACCCTCATTATCATTTCATAGGTGATTAGATTGCATAAGACCTAAGCATCATTAGCAAGAATGGACTTAGAACATTAGAACACATGAAAAAGAGTGAAATCCTGTCTTGGCTAATGAGTATCGATACTCTCCTGACCTGTTGACTATAGATTAAGGCAGTATCGATACCCCAATGGAGTATCGATACTCCCCTGACCTGTTTGTCTAAATGAATCAAGGGATTATCGACACTGCCACAAGGGAGTATCGATACTCCCCTGACCTGTTGACTACAGATCAGGGCAGTATCGATACTACCCCAATGGAGTATCGATACTCCCCTGACCTGTTTGTCTAAACGTATCAAGGGACTATCGATACTGCCCTAAGGGAGTATCGATACTCTCCTAATATGTTGACAATAGATAAGGGGACTATCGATACTCCATCAAAGGGCTATCGATACTCCTCAAGTACTCTATGTTGTGCGTGGGTTATTGCCAAGGCTCTCATGCCCTTTTTGGTCATTTCTCTCGTTTGACCTAGGTTTTGTCTCTTATCCATAAATAGGAAAAAACACATTCTAAGTAAGGAAGAAGAAGTTAGACAGAATATTGGTAGTTTTGAGAAAAATGAATATACAAGAAACCATTTTTTTTTCTGTCTTCATCTTCATGGCTAATTCCTGCAAGTTTTTGTGAGGAGAAGATTCTTTCCTTCATGAGGGTTGTTTCCATGCTAACCCACCCTAGACCTTCATATTAGCTAGAGAAGTCTAGGATATTCATCCAGTATGAAGTTCTAATAAGTTCTAGAAACCCAAAACTTTTCAGCACTTTACAGTCACCGGTGGAGTTCCGGTGAGGTCGTCGGCGAAGCTCTGGCAAGTTGCATACTTGACAAAGTTCAAGTGAAGCTTGTGGATTCAAGCCCACAGGTGTGAGACTTGGAGGACTCTGAGTTGGAGGCACACTCACCATTAAAGAGGTGATTCGTGGATTCGAGTCGTGAAGAAAGGACGGTTGAGTTTTTGCACGAGGGGATTCGTGTGGTCAATGTGAATGGTTGTGTGTGTCTCATTGTCTTTTCTTTTAGCTTTATTGCATATTAAGTTTTTAAATAGGTAGATATTAATCCCCCTTCCATATACACCTATTAGTAGGTGATATTTCAATTGGTATCAGAGCTTAGTTTACCTTTTAGGGCTTAACATCTCGGTGGGATCCTTGTAGTGAATTATGGAAGGAAGTTCCGTGAACAGACCTCCATTGTTCGACCAAAGTAACTATGCATATTAGAAAGCACGCATAAAAGCCTTCTTAACTCTATAAATGAAAGAGTTTGGAGGGCTGTAGAAAATGGTTGGTCCCCTCCAACTATAACTGCCCCTATTGATGGTGTGGCTGTGACTAAACCTAAATCCATTGATATTTGGACTGAAGATGAAATCAATTAGGCCACCTATAACAGCAAAGGCCTCAATGCAATATTTAATTCTGTAACCGCAGACGAGTTTCAAAGTATTTCAAATTGCCTCATTGCAAAGGAGGCATAGAAAAAACTAGAAGTCACTAATGAGGGTACCTAGACTGTCAGGATTGCCAAATTGCAAATGCTTACATCTCAATTTAAAAATCTTCTTATGGAAGAACATAAAACCTTCAACGAGTTTTATGGGAAACTCGGTGAGATAGTGAACAACTCCTTTGCCCTAGGAGAGACTATTTCAAACTGCAAGATAGTCCGTAAGGTGCTGAGATCTCTTCCCAAGAGATTTAAGCTAAAGTTATGGCTATCGAGGAGAGTAAAGATATTGATGCTCTTCTACCTAAGAAACCTGCAGGTAATCTCAGGGCCTTTGAGTCGAACTTCAGATCGTCTAAAAAGCCAAAGAATATTTCTTGCAATGCCTCCAAGTAAGTGACGAGCAAGGATAATAAATCCTCCGATAACTCCAATGACGAAGAAATTGCTCTTCTATCCAGACAGTTCAAGAAGTTTTTGAAGAAGAAAGGGGTCTTCAGAAATTTGACAAGTACAATCACTACTCTTCTAAGTCTAAGCCTCATGAGAATGTCAAGTCATTTGACAAGAAATTTGAGAAAAATAAGAGTGATGAGATTCAACTTTAGAAATAACAAATATTATAAGAGACCATATGTGGAGAAGGAGAGCAAACAAGGAAGCGTACCTAAGCCAACCAATGCAGCTCAAAAGAAGAAAGAAGAATGGGTTTGGGTGAAGAAGAATATTGAAACCAAAGCCTTGGTGGCTCTCATGGCATATAAAGCAACTACATCGGATTGGTTTCTAGAAAGTGGTCGCAGCCGACACATGACTGGAGACAAAGAGTATTTCTCAGATCTTGAGAAGTTCTCCGACGGAAATGTCAACTTTGGAGATGGGAGCACGGCCAGGGTAACAGGAAAAGGTACAATCAGTCTCCCTGAAATTCCATAAATTCATGACGTTCTCTACGTCGAAGGTATGCAAGCCAATCTCTTAAGCATTAGCCAAATTTGTGACTTTAACTATTCGGTAGCTTTCACATCTCAAGGGTGTGTCATTAAAAATCCGAATGAGGTAGAAAGCATACATGGGAAGAGAACTTCCAGTAACTGCTACATGGTGGATACATCCACTAAATTGTTCTGTAATCTAACCAAGGTGGACACACTCTTCTATGGCACTAAAGGTTAGGCCATGTTAACTTTAATGACCTTGCCAAGTTAACTAACAAAGAAGCTGTAAGAGGTGTTCCAAAACTGTGTAAAGAGGTTGATGGCAAGGGTGGATCGTTTTTGGTGGGAAAGCAAACATGAAGCTCACACAAAGCCTCTAAAGATATCCTCATAACTAAACCTCTTCAAATCATTCATATGGACCTCATGGGTCCAATGAGAACTCAAACCATAGGAGGCACTAGCTACATTTTGGTTATGGTTGATGAATTTTCTCGGTTCACTTAGGTGGCTTTCCTCCGAGAGAAATCTGATACTTTTGATGAGTTTTTTGTTATTGCACAGAGAATTCAGAATGAACAATAAAAAAAGATCAAGAGAATTCAAAGTGATCGAGGAACCGAATTCCACAACACCAAAGTTGAAGACTATTGTGGTGAACATGGAATCAAGCATGAATTCTCAGCACCAATCACTCCTCAACAAAACGGAGTTGCTAAAAGAAAGAACCGCGTAATTCAAGAGATGGCCAGGGTGTTCTTCACAGCAAAGGTCTTGCTCAAAGATTTTGGGGGGAAGCAGTCTCAACAGCATGCTACCTTGTGAATCGGGTCTACTTGAGAACTAAGACCTTAACCATTCCATGAACTATCTTCGGATCTTTGGAAGCACATGCTATATATTGAGAGACCGTGAGCATCTAGGGAAATTTGATGCAAAAAGTGATAAAGGCATCTTTTTGGGATATTCTCTGAATAGCAGAGCATATCGAGTCTATAACAAGAGAATGAAATCAATGATGGAGTCAATTAATGTTGTAATTGACGACATGGGATCAAGTCATGAAGATCCAAATGATGAAGGATTGTTTTCAAATGGGTTGGAATAAGGGAAGACGTCTAAGACTTAAGAAGAAGCTACACCAACTTCAGATGAATCTCAAGAAACCTCTCGCAAAGATAATACAAATGAGAAATCTAGTGAAGTGGTGATGGAAAGCCAAGCAGGAACCTCCAATTTTCAACGACCCAAGTGGGCAAAGAGTCACACTGAAGAGAACGTCATTGGGGACGAAACAACGGGAGTCAAGACGAGAGGACAAGTTGAAAATATTACCAATTATTTGTGTTACCTTGCAGACTTTGAACCAGCAAACGTCTTTGATGCTTTTCAGGATGAAAATTGGATCGAAGCTATGCGAGAAGAACTCAACCAATTCTCACGACAAGACGTGTGGTTTCTTGTACCAAGGGAAAAGGACATCAATGTCATAGGCACCAAATGGATATTCAAGATTAAATATGATGAATATGGTATTGTGATTCGAAACAAGGCCAGATTAGTCGCATAAGGGTACAGTCAAATTGAAGGTGCTGATTTTCATGAAACCTTTGCTCCAGTTGCTCGATTGGAATCCATTAGACTCATGATGGCTTTTGCTTGCTATATGAAAATGAAACTATATCAAATGGATATCAAGACAACATTTCTAAATGGAATACTTCAGGAAGAAGTATATGTGGAGCAACCAAAGGGATTTGAAGACCCACATCACCCACATCACCCGGATCATGTGTGTCGTCTAAAAAAGGCGTTGTATGGACTGAAGCAGGCCCCAAGGGCGTGGTATGATCGACTCACCTCCTTTTTACGCAAGAAAGGTTTCTCAAGAGGGGGAGCCGACAAAATACTGTTCATACGATGGTTAAAAGAAGATGTGCTCATGGCACAAATATATGTGGATGATATTGTGTTGGGCTCAACCACCTCGAAGGAAGCTGATTCGTTTGCAGAACTTATGAGCAAGGAGTTTGAGATGAGTATGGTGGGTGAACTTACCTTCTTTCTTAGATTACAAGTCAAGCAAACTCATGATGGAATGTTTGTATCACAAAGCAAATATGGCAAGAACTTGGTGAAGACGTTTGGCCTGGAATCTACCAAAGTTTCCCGCACACCAATGAGTACTACCAAGAAGCTGTCAAAAGATGAATCCGGAGAGGGGGTTGACCAAAAGACCTTTCAAAGCATAATAGGCAGTCTACTCTACCTCACGGCTAGTAGGCCGGATATATCTTTCAGCGTGGAGCATATGCGTGCTATCAAGCTAATCTAAAAGAGTCTCACTTGAAAGCAGTGAAACATATCATCCGATATATCAATGGAACCCTTGGATATGGGCTTTGGTATACTAAGGATACCAACTCTGAAATATGTGCCTACTCCGATGCGGATTGGGCTGGGAATTGGATGATAGGAAAAGTACTTCGAGAGGATGCTACTATCTGGTCTCAACCTTGTAGCATGGCAAAGCACATAGACATTAGGCATCACTTTATTCGTGACCTTGTCGAAGAAAAGGTAATTCGTCTTGAGCATGTGCCTACTGAGAAGCAACTTGCAGACATCCTCACCAAGCCCTTAGATTCATCGACTTCGAAAACCTTAAGAGGGCTATTGGTGTAGTCTCCAGGATGTAAACCCAAAGCAAACACTCTCCTACCTTGCTCTCTCTCTCTGACTCTCATGATATAGGTAGCTGAGTGTGTGTCCCTAGTTTGCATTGCATCTTAGCTGTCTTTAGGTTGTTCTTAGTTCTCTGATAATCTAGTTCTGGGTTGTTCTTGTTTCATATGCCCTCGCACGCTACATCATTTTTTTGTTAGATCGTGTCTGGGTCTCAACCTATGTGAGAGCCCCTGTGATCCCTTCAATCGTGTCATGATCATTGGTTGATGGCACCTGATCACATGAGTGTGCAGTTATTGAGCATTTGATTTTGCTGAATATTCTTGATATGCAAATTGAGATCACTGTTTGTTGCGTCACTATTTTCATTCAAATATGTGAGAATTTGTGTGTGTATCTTGTGTATTGATTGAATGTATGTTGATTAATCCTAGTTTGTGTGATTTGCTCCTTCTCTCGTACTATGTCGAATTAAACTAGTGTGGACGAGCGATCATTACACTTGTGGTTGAATTTTTCTATCTCAAATAATGTTGTTGATTTACACCTCAAGAGTGAGTTCTCGTAAAAAGTCTTTGAACTCGGTGTACCACCTAAAGAGTAAGCTCTCATAAAAGATTTTAAGCTTGGTGGAGCCACCTAAAATAGTAAGCTCTCAGAAAAGATTTTGAGCTTGGTGGCATGACCGCTCGTAGTGTGATCACATGGCGAGTCTCGGTGCCTTGAGAGAAAATCAATAACAAATCAATAATAAACTCTCGGGTAGTCTTGATAAGTCATGATACATGCTCTTGGGCTCTTTGTATTCTAAAATACACCTTCACATAAATGCCCTAACATGTTGATCTTGAACTATGTTGAGCGTGCGTTGTGATACGTCCTTTATACTAGTGGGATTTGAGATAGCCAAGAGAGAGTAGAATCTTAATGAGCAATCAACTTTCGAGGATCTTGTCACGTGTTGAAACATCATCGCTAGTACTTTTACGTATGTCTCGACTCGATGACCTCAGTCACCAATTTAAACTTGTGTTCTCTTTATGTATGGTTGAGTATATTCTTGAAAAACTTGTGAAATAAAGACTTCATGTTCGTGTGCCTAGTTGCACATCTTGATGGTTGTGTTCTGTGAATTGGGGTTATTGGGTGCTCGCATGAATGGGGATTAGAGAAGCTAGCATATTAATTAGGGTGCAAAGAGAATCAGTTAAGAAGAAACTTCAACCAGTATCGATACTCCAAATAGGACTATCAATACTAGGCTGTGTTACTGGGAGTATCGATGATCCTCCGGAGGACTATCGATACTGGGCACATCTGGTTGCCTTTTGTTTTGAATATCGATACTCTAATGGGGAGTATCGACACTGGGCATCCTTGGAATCATGATAAAAAGGAGTATCGATACTCCATCTACGAGTATCGATACTGGGCGTATCGGGGATATTTACAGGAGGACTATCGATACTCCAAATAGGAGTATCGATACTCCCTGTCTTAGTCGCCCAAGACTTGTCTCAATTTTTATGCAACTTGGGGGACTTTTATAGGGAAGTATCGATCCTTTTTCACTATTCATTAGTCTTCTTGGGATCTTGAGAGAGAGTGCTTTTGAGAAGGTTTCTTCAAGGTGAACCCCTTACTCCTCCATCTTCTTCCTCCTTCTTGGGTATTTTCATCGATTTCTCTCCGTTTCTCTCCATGGACGATCTTCAAGGGTAAGTTCTCACTACTTTTCTTGTCTATTGCAAATCTTTATGTTCATACAAACCCTAGATTTCGTACATCATTACTATAGGTGTAACTTGTGCCCTAGTTTGCTCCTTTATTGTGGTTGTGATTGTTTGGATCCATTCTTTGAAGGTTGTATAGCCCCATGTTCTTTATCTTTGAGTTATATTTCTCCATGGCTGGTGGTAACAAGAGAAAACACCTTTCCACCGCCACTTCCTCTTCCGCCAACCCTAAAGGCAAGGGTGTGGCTAGACAATGGTCCCCTACCATTTGTCCGATCACCGGAGAAAAATTCTACTTGGTAAATTGCTTGAAGGATTATAACAAACTTTTTCAAAACGTTCCCTCATTGTAGAACGTAAGGTCAAGTACAGTCGTCGTGTCTTCCTTGAAATCCATGAGATCATGCACATGCTCATAGCGACAATTTACTAGAAGGCGAGGGAACCGCCTACCCTAGGCTTGTGCATTTATTTTACTCCAATATGCATGACCTTGACTCTTAAAATTACTCCTTCAAAACCTATGTGATGGGTAAGATCATCACGGTTACTCCTGAAAAACGATCTATGATATTTGCAAAATTGATGCAGTAGCAAATCCCATTGTGTTTCCTCCTCCCGAGAACCGTGAGGAACCTATTGTTCCTTCTCGAGACCAAATATCTCGTACCCTTACGGGTATTGTCCATCCTTGGACATAGGATAACAAGTTTCCCTTGAAACATGTTCTGTGTCATTGGCGTCTTCTTGCCATCATCACAGCCTACAACTTGTATCCCACTGGAGGGAACAAGAGTGATATCACTCAACTTATGGGTGAATTTCTGTTCCACATGATCAATCACTCCCTATTCGATTTTGCTCACTTTATTGTTCGCCAAATGATCCATCTCTCGAGGTACAAAGGGAACCGGTCTTTAATTTTCCCGAAACTCATTGGCCGTATCCTAGAATCCAATGGCTTGGTAATTTCTACGGGTGAACCAATTCAAAAGGCGAAGCACACCATTGATGAGTCTACTTCGAAGAAGAGTACCTCGCATCTTGATGCAGATGCCCCTGCATTAGTACCTGATCCTCCTGCGGAAAATAATCCTGAAGCAGTTCGAGCCACTTGGGAACTAGGTTTCATGAGCATCCTTCTTCAGCTACGTGAGGCCTCCATTAACATGCAACAGTGCAACTCGGATATGCACACTGTGTTGGGGCAGATGGTACCCATCGTCAATCACTACGCCGCGGCTCACGACCTTCCTCTTGTCGAACCTCCCGTGGGGGCTTTTTCAGTTGCTACTGACGACGAGGATGATGACGATGATGATAATGATGACGATGAAGCAGCTGACGATGAAGCAGCTGACGATGATGAAGATGAGATGGATGATGAAGATTAGACTAGGACTATCCTTAGTATAGGTTGCTTTTAGTATTTGAATTTTGTTTAAAACTCCTTATGATGTTTACTTCCTTTAACACATCATATTTAAACTTGAATTACTTTAAACAGAATATGCATTGGTCTAATAGCATGCTCTGTGTTTTGCCACTTCTTTGCATCCCTGATATATTATCATAGTTGGTATCCCACTGTCAGTCTCCCCATGCTTTCCCTTATGCCTTTGTCAATTTCAATCCAAAAAGGGGGAGAAAAATGTATGGGGGAGTTGCACAAGATAGGGGGAGTTTTTTAAAATTCAAGGACATGGTTGATTTGAATATATATTATGATATCTAGATGATTCTTGTGTGATTTTGCAGAAATTCCCATGTTAGGAGTGTTGTTTCAGTTTAGGAAGGGGTTGCATTCATATTTGAGTCCCATGTAAGAATATCCGTGTTGTAATGCAGTGTTTCTTTTAGAGATTTCTATGTATGGGGTTTTTGTCATGAAATTGACAAAGGGGGAGATTAAAAGGTCCCTTGGGTTTGTCAATGTTCATGAAAGAAAAACTCTCTCAATGTGTAGTCCAATTTGAGTTAGTGGTTAGGCATTCCCTCTATGCAAAACTCACACATCATCGGCAATCGGAACTAAAGCACGCCATCGGACTCGATCTCGTCGCCAGAACTCACCGTTAGTTGGTAAGAAAACCCTCATTATAATTTCATAGGTGACTAGATTGCATAAGAACTAAGCATTATTAGCAAGAATGGACTTAGAACATTAGAACACATGAAAAAGAGTGAAATCCTATCTTGGCTAATGAGTATCGATACTGCATCTCCAAGAGAGTATCGATACTCCCCTTACCTGTTGACTACAGATCAGGGCAGTATCGATACTAACCCAATGGGGTATTGATACGCCCCTGACTTGTTTGTCTAAGGGGGAGATTAAAAGGTCCCTTGGGTTTGTCAATGTTCATGAAAGAAAAACTCTCTCAATGTGTAGTCCAATTTGAGTTAGTGGTTAGGCATTCCCTCTATGCAAAACTCACACATCATCGGCAATCGGAACTAAAGCACGCCATCGGACTCGATCTCGTCGCCAGAACTCACCGTTAGTTGGTAAGAAAACCCTCATTATAATTTCATAGGTGACTAGATTGCATAAGAACTAAGCATTATTAGCAAGAATGGACTTAGAACATTAGAACACATGAAAAAGAGTGAAATCCTATCTTGGCTAATGAGTATCGATACTGCATCTCCAAGAGAGTATCGATACTCCCCTTACCTGTTGACTACAGATCAGGGCAGTATCGATACTAACCCAATGGGGTATTGATACGCCCCTGACTTGTTTGTCTAAGGGGGAGATTAAAAGGTCCCTTGGGTTTGTCAATGTTCATGAAAGAAAAACTCTCTCAATGTGTAGTCCAATTTGAGTTAGTGGTTAGGCATTCCCTCTATGCAAAACTCACACATCATCGGCAATCGGAACTAAAGCACGCCATCGGACTCGATCTCGTCGCCAGAACTCACCGTTAGTTGGTATCGATATTCTCCTGATCTATTGACAACAGATCAAGGGACTCAGAGGACTATCGATACTCCTTAAGCACTTTGTGTTGTGCGTGGTTTGTTGCCAGGGCTTTCATGCCTTTTTTGGTCATTTGTCTCATTTGACCTAGGTTTTGTCTCTTGTCCATAAATAGGACCAAGAAAAACATTCTAAGGAAGAAGAATTTAGAGAGAATATTGGTAGTTTTGAGAAAAAGGAATATACAAGAAACCATTTTTTTTTCTGTCTTCATCTCCATGGCTAATTCCTGCGAGTTTTTGTAAGGAGAAGATTCTTTCCTTCTTGAGGGTTGTTTCAATACTAACCCTCTATAGACCTTCATATTAGCTAGAGAAGTCTAAGATATTCATCCAGCATGAAGTTCTAGTAAGTTCTAGAAACCCAGAACTTTTTAGCACTTTACAGTCACCGGTGGAGTTTCGGTGAGGTCGTCGGCGAAGCTCCAGCAAGTTGCATACTTGACAAAGTTCAAGTGAAGCTTATGGATTCAAGCACACAGGTGTGAGACTTGAAGGACTCTGAGTTAGAGGCACACTCACTCACCATTAAGGAGGCGATTCGTGGATTCGATTCGTGAAGAAAGGCCGGTCGAATTTTTGCATGAGGGGATTCGTGTGGTCGATGTGAACGGTTGTGATTTCTAATAACTCTTAGTGGTAATTTCTGGACTAGGTCCCGAGGTTTTTTCCATTAGGTTTTTCCCCATCATCAAAAATCATTTGTGTGAATTGCATACTTGTGAATAATTTTTAAACAAGATTGAAATATTTGATTCTCTGTAAATTCCACACTTGGGAATCAAATAAGTCAATACTTGTGGGTCTCATTGTCTTTTCTTTTAGCTTTATTGCATATTAAGTTTTTAAATAGGTAGATATTGATCCCCCTTCCATATATACCTACTAGTACATGATATTTCAGGACCAACCTAGAAGTCAACATCTAGGTCGAAATGATTGGGTTCCCTCGAATAGCCTTCCACCAATCATAAATATGCTTGGGAGAACCTCTACATCTATAATGTGGGGTCTCATTCTAACAAAAACAAAAGTATAGACAGAGAATACTAAGTTTTCTATGTTTCGTAGCATACGCAGGTTATACACAAACGTAGGCATTCAAAAATAAAAAGACGAAAAAAGAGGAAGAGCAACTTGCCTCAAGTCTATGCGCATAAATCCGAAGATGATCATTCGTCTTCTTTAGGAGGCCGAAGTCCTTGTTCGTATGCTCTCCATCATACCAGAAGTTCGCATTAGGGATTGCAAAAGTTCCCACTGGATAGCGTGGTGCACGTCATACCATCGTGAAGGAAATTCGCAAGAGCTCCGTTTCAAAAACTCGAAAAAGGCTCATAAAGCCTAAAGAAAAAGGAAAAAAGAAAGAAAACGGGTCGAATCGGGTTTCAAATGACCCATTGGCTCGAGTGCAGGCCTTATATAGAGGGCCCTGCACTCGATGGCAGTTATAGGTGCGCGCACCTTCATCATGCGCTGGGACCGACACGTGCCAGGTGCATATGTCAGCCCTCTCTAGCCCCGTGTGGCTGCCCCTAACCCCTTTTTACTGAGGGCTGACCCCCAGACTACTCCGAACTTTCCTTGCCCTGCTTTGGGGTCACCCATAACCATTTTTGACCATTTTGGATCCACCCGTGAGCTCCGTTCTCCGATCCAAAACTCTGTTGATATGTTTCTAAGTCATGTCCCAAGGACTTTTTTGAAGAAAACTAAGTATTTTTTTAAAAAGTCCATGACGTTAACCCTGCCTAAGGACATTTTTACTCATTTATATGCTTTATAGTCATTTCTCAAATTTTGTTAAAGAAAAAATAACTTTTCAGGGTTTATGGCTTAAACATGTACAATGTACCTCCTTGGAACTGCTTTTGTCATACTAAAACCATCTAAAGTTTCCAAAAATACCTTTGAAATACTCAAAACAAATTCATGGAAGACACACAAGGGTTCCAGAAAATCCATCAACTTTCATTGAATTTAAAAAGTAACAAGCGGGGTACATTGAACATTAAAAGCAGGGAAATACAGGAATCTTAAAATCTAAACTAATGAGGATTTCCTTATCTCTCCCAGATGATCTACCAATCATCATCAAAGTTGTCATCGGGGAGTACGTCAGTAAAAACTGTGAAAATCATATGCTAGTGAGCACATTCCCGAGTTCTGGGAGGAATTTCGTAAGGACAATACATACCTCGTCCATTTTCCTCAAAAGGAGTCCTCTGAATCCAAGCTTTAACCGTCGCAGCGATAATGCTAGTCAAAAGGGATCTAGCACCAAAAAAAAGCTAGTCAAGTCAGGTTCATCTTGAAAATACCCATACAGGCGCATTATCAGGCGGGGACAATAAGAAGTGCATTTGGTCATGCTCATGATAGAAACCACATTGTGCCCCTTCGTGCTTAAAAAGGACAAGTAAACCTGGAGATGGTTCAGACGCTATTGAACATCACTTATACTCAGCGTATCTAAACGATGCAAAATATCTGCAGGGACCCATGGAACAAGAATACGATGACAGAATGTGTTCATGGAATTAATAATATCACCCGTCGAAGGAAGAGTAGGAGTAATCATGCGCAAATGCTCCACAAGCCAAATCTTCATAAAGATTCCCTACATCAGCAAAGGACTTTCTATTTAGAAGAAATCAAATGCAAAGGTTCGAAACTTACAAAAAGCATTGTCGGGCTGCCTCTGAAGTTGCCCTTCTCGTGAAAAGAATCTAGAGAATCAGAGGTTTCTCCAACGATGGTAGGAACCGAAGGCTTACCATCACCAACACCCATAAATGCTAACACGATTTTAGAGGATAGGATTAGCGTGAGCGCGAAAACTCCTCGCCAAATTACCTATAGGAAAGCATTGAATTCAGCTTGGGTAACACTGTAAGGGAACAGTTCAATCAGAGGACCATCCGAAAGAACATTTAAGACCTTGTTGTATTCCTCGATCGTAGGACATAAGTTATTTCTTTCGAAATAGAAAATGTGAAGATCATGATGCAAGAATTGTGTTGCATAAGCAAGGAGATGCCAGTTCACAGGTACATTATAAAGAAAACCGATATTTCCAAGCTTGTGGTGGGAAAGAAACCTCCTTTCGGTGTAGCTTAAATTTGTGGCCCAAGCATAAAATGGCTCCATGAAGTAAGTGGTAGTCATACCTAAACATGTGGGATTGAACTCAAAAGTTCGACAAAACTCACAACAACAGTCGGAAAGATCGGAAGGGTTCTAATCAAAGGGGTTCGGAAGTGAAACAAATCAAAAAATTTGAATGAATTCAAGAACTCAAGATCAGAAGAACATAAACAGAGAAAGAAGCTCGAATCGGTGTAAGGAAGAAAGAGTTCAGACTGGCCAATTTTTAGGCCTAAACCCTAATTCCCAGCGCATCTTCATGATGCGCGCACACCTGACAGACGTCACCTCAACTGAATGTACCTCGGCAATTCCTCCATCAAACGCACTGTTTCGTCTCTTTTCCGGCATTAAATTTCACCTGAAACCGTCCGATCTCGCCCGTTAGAACCCGAAAAATCAAAAAATCAAAAATCGAGCTTGATTTCTGCTCAAATTAGTTCAACCTACCAAAGAACTAACATCTAAAGCCTTTTCGTCAATGCAAAACTCAAAAAACTAGAGTCAAATAGCCTATTTTTGAAATCAGTTATGCTATTTTCCAAATAAAACACAAACAAGGGCTCGAAATCAGTTAATTTCAGAGCCCCAAGCTTCCGAAGGTCCATCTTTACCTCCAAAATTCAACATACAGAGACCCAAAAGTCTTTTACTTCAAGAAAAAGCTTCCAAAGGTCCGCCAATACCTCCAAAGTTCAGCAAAAGAGACCCCGACGTCTCTTTGGTTCATAAAATCAGCTAATTTCAGAGCCCCAAGCTTCCTAAAGTCCATCTTTACCTCCAAAGCTCAACATAGAGAGACCCAGAAGCCTCTCACTTCAAGAAAAAGCTTCTGAAGGTCCGCCAATACCTCTGAAGTTCAACAAAAGAGACCCTGACGTCTCTTTGGTTGTCGAAATCAGCTAATTTTAGAGCCCTAAACTTCCGAAGGTCGTTCAATACCTCTGAAGTTCCACATAGAGAGACCCAGATGTCTCTCACTTAAAGAAAAGGCTTCCAAAGGTCCTCTAATACTTCTGAAGTTTAATAAAAGAGACCCCGATGACTCTCCGATTCTTAAAATCAGCTAATTTTAGAGCCCAAGCTTCTGAAGGTCCGTCTTTTCCTCCGAAGTTTAAAGATCACATAAAGCTCTCATTTCAAATAGGCCCTGCCCAGTGCAAGGGCCAGTTGTTCTGTAGCAAGAACACCAGAACATTAAATTCATTGATTTCAAAGCTAAATCAAAACGCTCCGAAGGTCCGTCAATACCTCTGAAGCACAAGAGACCCTGAAGTCTCTCTCTTTAGCAAAGAAAAACGTGAAAGTTCTGCAATACCACTGAAGATTAAAGAGAATTCGAAGTCTCTCTCTCTCTCAGACAAAACTCGGTGTTCCAGCAAAAACGTAAGCAGAGACAACACAGAGACCCTGAAGTCTCTCTTTAGCAATGTAAGAATCTCCCGCGAAGGCCTTGCAATACCTACGAAGATTAACAAAAGAGGCCTGAAGTAGCAATAAGAAGCCCATCAAACATAGGCAAATTACACGATTTCAGAGGATAAAATCAGCGTGAATGCAAAAATTCCTCGCCAGATTACCTATATAAACTCTTTCGCTATAATGGACCTCCCTTAGGGAATAGAGATCTTCATTGGAACCCATAAAAGCATTGAATTCAACTCGGGTAACACTGTAAGGGATCGGTTCAATCAGAGGACCATCCGAAAGAACATTCAAGATCTTGTTGTATTCCTCGATCGTAGGACACAACGTGAAGATCACTATGCCAAAATTATGTCGCACAAGCAAGGAATTGCCAGTTCACAGGTACATTATAAAGAAAATCAATATTTCCAAGGTTGTGGTGGAAAATAAAGCGCCTTTCAGCGTCGCTCAAATTCATGGCCCAAGCGTAAAATGGCTCCATGGAGAAAGTGGTAGTCATATCTAAACATATGGGATTGAACTCAAAAGTTCGAAAAAACTCACAACAACACTCGGAAAGATCGGAAGGGTTCGAATCAAATGGGTTCCGAAGTGAAACAAATCAAAAATTTCTAGTGAACTCAAGCACTCAAGATCAGAAGAGCATAAACAAAGAAAGAAGCTCGAACTGGTGTAAGGAAGAAATGGTTCTGGCAGGCCAATTTTTAGGTCTGAACCCTGATTCCCAGCGCATCTTCATGATGCGCACATACCATGATGTTGAACCTAAAATAGTGAGGTGACGACCATCACCTCACCTAAATGTACCTTGATGTTTCCTCTGTCAAATGCACTATTTCGTCTCTTTTCTGGAGTCAAATCTAGCCCGAATTCGTCCGATCTCGCCCGTTAGATCCCAAAAAATAAAAAAATAAAAAATCAAGCCTCGATTTCTGCTCAAATTAGTTCAACCTACTGAAGAACTAATATCTAAAGCCTTTCTGCCAGTGCAAAACTCAAGAAAAAGGAGTCAAATGGCCTCTTTTTGAAACTACTTATCCTATTTTCCAAATAAAACACAAACTAGGGCTCGAAATCAGCTAATTTCGGAGCCCCAAGCTTTCGAAGGTCCATCTTTACCTCTGAAGTTCAACATAGAGAGGCCTAAAAGTCTCTATCTTCAAGAAAAAGCTTCTGAAGGTCCACCAATACCTCCGGAGTTCAGCAAAAAAGAGACCCCGAAGTCTCTTCGGTTTTCGAAATCAGCTAATTTCAGAGTCCAAGTTTCCGAAGGTCCTTCTTTACCTCCAAAGTTCAACATAGAGAGACCTAGAAGTCTTTCACGTTAAGAAAAGCTTCCAAAGGTCCGTCAATACCTTCGAAGTTCAGCAAAAGAGACCCCGATGTATCTCTAGTTCGTGAAATCAGCTAATTTCAGAGCCCCAAGCTTCCTAAGATCCATATTCACCTCCAAAGTTTAACATAGAGAGAGCTAAAAGTCTCTCAGTTCAAGAAAAAGCTTCTAAAGGTCTGCCAATACCTCTGAAGTTCAGCAAAAGAGATCCCAACGTCTTTCCAGTTCTCAAAATCAGCTAATTTTAGTGCCCCAAGCTTCCGAAGGTCCTTTAATACCTTTGAAGTTTAACATAGAGAGATCCAAAAGTCTCTCACTTCAAGAAAACGCTTCTAAAGGTCCTCCAATACCTCCGAAGTTCAACAAAAGAGATCCCGACGTCTCTCCGATTCTCGAAATCAGCTAATTTCAGAGCCCAAGCTTCTAAGCGTCCGTCTTTTCCTCCGAAGTTTAAAGATCACACAAAGCACTCATTTCAATAGGCCATGCGCAGTGCAATGGCTAGTTGTTCGGTATCAAGAATATCGGAACACAAAATTTATTGATTTCAGAGCTAAATCAAAAGCTTCCAAAGATCCGTCAATACCTTTGAAGCATAAGAGACACAAAAGTCTCTCTTTTTAGCAAAAAAAGAATCTCCCGTGAAGGTCCTGCAATACCTCCGCAGATTAAAGAGACTCCAAAGTCTCTCTTTCTCTCAGACAAAACTCGCTGTTCCAGGAAAAACGTAAGCAGAGACAACACAGGAGACCTTAAAGTCTCTCTCTTTAGCAATGAAAGAATCTCCCGCGAAGGTCTTGCAATACCTACGAAGAGTAAAAAAAGAGACCCGAAGTCTCTCACCCCTACAAAACTCGTTGTTCCATAAAAAACGTAAGACGGGATAACACAGGAGACCCTGAAGTCTCTTTCTTTAGCAAAGAAAGAATCTCCCGTGAAGGTCCTTTAATACCTCCGAAGATTAAAAAAGAGACCCGAAGTCTCACACTCCTACAGAACTCGTCGTCACAGCAAGCACGTAAGCCGAGATAAGACAATCAAAAGAGACCCTGAAGTCTCAAATCTTCCGTGAAGGTCCTGCAATACCTCCTAAGATTAACAAAAGAGACCCGAAGTTTCTCACCCCTACAAAACTCGATGTTTGTGACGCCCCGACCCCTGATTCCAATGGTCCGAAAAAAAAAATTTAGTCGATTCCATGACTCAGGCTTCGAAGTGTCACTAAGGTGAATAGGTGCGGAAATGAAAACAATCACTTTAGGTTCAAAAGATCAGCAAATCAGTTTAAAAGGGGTTTAGGAAGCATAGATTTTCAAGAGTGCAAGTACGCTTTTGAAAATAATAGATTTACAAGACTAATTTGCAATAGTTCAATAAAAAGGGTATATCTGGTACATTTCAAATCAGATTCTGGAATCGTTTGATTCTCTGAAAACTAGATTCAGAGAACTCCAACTTTTGTCTTTGGCCCGAGCCTAATTCCATGTTATTCAGTTCAAAAAACGTACACAAACTTTTGCTTAAGTATTTTGACATCATTTGACTAAAAATGTAGATAGTTTTGAAGAAAGAACATGTATCTCTTGGATATAGAAAGAAACTCATAAGTATGGATATTCAAAGTAATAGATATGAACAAATGTAAAGAACTACCTCAAATATTTTATTTCGAAAGAACTTGTTTTCTAAAACAATGATAATGAAAGAAAAGAAAACTGAACCATTGTTTGGAACAAAAGGAAATGAAAAGTACAGAGTACTTAGAATCCCAATACCCATGTGATCTAAACATCATTTATTGTTTGCTATAGATTATATATATATATATATGACCTACTTATCTTCTATCAGCAAATCTCTACTCCGATCCTAAGCTTCCCAGTTTTCTCCGAGATCAGTGGGGGAAAAATGTAGGGTAAGCGAAGCTCAGTAGGTTCAACCAAAACTTAGGTTAAAAGAGACTAACACCAACAATTTTTCAAACAAACAAACAATAAAAACAAACCTCTTACCCATCTGTCCCATGCATGCTACAAGATTCATAGTTTCAGAAAACTTACCTTGAAACTGGTGCTAGTCATAGCTTTTGGCCAAATTCATTTTCAAAACAAATCATCTCTGAATTTCTTTTCCAAGTCAAACAACTTTTGAAAACATAAGTAAGTTTCCAAATAGTAGAGCATGAGTTTTAGAAAACTGTATGCAAATACCTCTTCATTATTATTATTAATAATATTCCTCTTCCTTCGTTAGGGTTGTTCTGTAAACCAACCACCATCTTCTCTGGACGGATCTGGATATAAACTTCTCTCTTATGGAGATGCCTTTCGAAGCAGTGCCTCTTAGGCCCAACAACACATCACTTTCACAATACCACAATCACATCTCTCAACTGACAAAATTAAGTTTTAAACTGTGTCACATCTATTATGGAGTACACATCTAACCTCTCTTATGGAGAACTTTTGATACCACTTGTAAGTATCACTACTCATAGTTACTAAGGCAACTAACCCTAAAACCCAGGGTGTTTCTTTTAAAACCTTTCATCTTTTCACTTTAACTAGGATAGCTTATTAAAGAAAGAAAATCACTTGTGTTCACTCTCCCAAAACATGCTTTTATGCAGAAAACCTTTTTGAAAACATGAGAATATTTTGGAGAAAAATAATTTTGAAAACATGATGATTTTTTAAAACAACTTTTTCTAAAAACATATTTCATAAACAAGATTAAGGGAATTTTGAAAAATAATTTTAGGATGGGGGTTTCCTCTAGCTGTTTCGCTTAATCCTCGAGGCTTTAAGAACGGCTCTTCTCCGAAGGTTTTATAGGGCTCTAAGCTTAACTTCTTCTTCACCAAAGTTTTTAGAAAAAAAAAAGTAGAAAGAAAGAAAAAGAAGAAGAAGAGAAGAGAGAATCTTGAAGGATTTTGGGTTTTTCTTCTTCTTGAACTTGAAAGAGAAGACTAAAGAGAAGCTAAGAGAGAGAGAGAGAGAGAGCGTTGAGTGGCGTGAGGAGTTCGAACTAAGGTGAGGGGTATTTATAGGGTTCGACCAGCCCCCCCCCCCCCAAGGAAAGGTCCCTTTGGGTTTTTCAATGTTCATGGTGAGACAATGAACTCAATTGTGAGTCCATGCTTGAGTTAAAGTTAGGTTGTATCCTTCGTGCAAACTCACACTTCATCGAAGATCGAAGAGAAAGCACGCCAACGGACTCAACTCACCACACATTGGTAAGTGACCTTGTTTATCATTCATCGGTGGTTGGAATGCATTAGGACCCAGTCTCAAATGCTAGGATGAACTTAGAACCACTTAGAACATCTTTTAGGTCCATTCTAGGCATTTCAGCATGGTGGTATCGATACCCACAAGGTGAGTATCGATACTCCTTCAGCAAGTATCAGTACTCACTCAGCAAGTATCAATACTCACTCAGCTAGTATCCGTACCCAGAAGGTATTGATACCAATTTTGCCAGTATCGATACTCAGGCCATCTGAAGTCAATTTCGCAGATTCTGGAACTTTTTTCTTGTATGATTTTTGAACTAGGGTTTTATAACTTTTTGGTCATTTGGACTAATGACCTTAGTTTTTGCTCCTTCTCTTTATATAGAAGAGAGGCAAACCATTTTAGGAATGCTTCAAGGGAGAAGAAGAGAGTTAGAGAACTTAGGTTGAGAAACCATTGGGAAACTCCTTGTAGTCATCTTCTCCAATAGCTAGGGCTTCAAGATCTTGAGAGAGATTAAGCTACCTTCTTCAAGAGAGTTAATTTTTTTCTACTTTCATAGGGCTTTTCATTTTAGCTAGACCTTGTATATCATTCTAGCATGAAAGCCATAGAGTTTTGAAGAAACACTAAATCTTCAAACACCATTACAGTCACCGGTGGAGTTCCGGTGAGTTTATCAGTGGAGTTCCGGTGAGTTTGTCGGTGGAGTTCCGGTGAGTTTGTCGGTGGAGTTCCGGTGAGGTGCAGGCTCGTGGATTCGAGCATACAAGTACGAGGCTTGGTGGATTCCGAGTTGGAGGCATACAAGAGGCTTGAGGATTCGAGCTAATAAGTGCAGGGCTTGGTGGATTCTGAGTTGGAGATGCACACACGATTAAAGGGGTAATTCGTGGGTTCGGGTCGTGGAGAAAGACCAGTCGAGTTTGCATAAGGAATACTTGTTGTCGATATGAACGTTGTAAGATTTCTCACAACTCTTAGTGGTAATTTCTGGACTAGGTTCCAGGGTTTTTTCCGTTTGGTTTTTCCCCGTCAACAAAAATCATTTGTGTTGATTACTTATATGTGTGAATGATTTTTGTTCAAGATTGAAATATTTGATTCTCTCTTAATTCCGCATTCGAGAATCGAATAAGTCCATACTTGTTTGTTTCAATTTCTACATATTGTTAATTCATTGTGAATTAAGTTTTAAATCGGTAGATATTGACCCCCCTTCCATATACACTTAGATTAGTGTTTATTGGTTTAGACCTTCACTTAGGAATAGGTGATATTTCAATTGGTATAATTTCCCAGAGAAAGTCAGCGAAACATTTTCCAATTGAAGAACAAAAGGTCAGCTCCGTTCGTTGACACCGCAACCTAGGCTATCTTCGAGGCAGAAAAACATTCTGGCATCTTTCTTAGCACAGAAAAACAACTTGACTATTCCTTCAACCATAAATTGACTAAGCTTTTCTTGAGCCGTAGGATCACAATACCTCGCTCCTAACAAAATAAAAACTTTAAAAAGCTTGACATGATTACTGAGCATAAGTGAAAAACACTAAATCAAACTAGCATAGGCACAAAGATCTCCAAATAGAGACAAAATAGGGCAATTTCGTCTTGAAAAACGAAAGTAATTTCCCTGAGAAAGTCAGCGAAACATTTTCCAATTAAAGAACAAAAGGTCAGCTCTGTTCGTTGACACCGCAACCAAGGCTATCTTCAGGGCGGAAAAACATTCTGGCATCTTTCTTAGGGCAGAAAAGTACCTCGCTCCCAGCCCTAGTCAAGATCTTCTGACCACACCAAATCAGTGTCGTCTTAGCTTTGGCATTTGGTCTGTTAATAGACCTCTGCTAAAGAGGGGTATCTGTAGACACCTAAATTTGGTTCACTCAGGACACCTCAGTGATTCCGTCAAAATCAGCTAAATAGAGTCTAAAACGGAATCCGAAAGAGTTGAAACAAGGCGAAGGAGTTAAGACTTGAGGCAGAGCCTTAGGAACTCCCAGAAACCTCCGAAAACTTATACCAAAAGCTCTGAAAACCTCGAAATCATACTCAAAAGGTCCGGAAAACACAGGATCGACTCTGAAAACTTCAAAAAATGAACTCGGAACACCCAAAAAATACTGAAATGACCAAAAACCCATAGAGGGCCCCATAAACAAGCTAAACTGCCTATGCTAGGACGTTGCCATGTGACAACCGACTTAGGCACAGATCCCAGGGATCTGCAATCTATGCGCATCTTGAAGATGTGCGTGCATCTTCAAGATACGCCCAGATCAAGCTTTATGGCCTATAAATAGGCCCTCCCCCCTTTTTCAAATTTCATTCAGAGTTTAATTGCATTTTGGAGTTCATTTTCATGTTGATTTTCTGAATCTCGAGAAGGTTTTGATTCAGAGTTCACTTAGAGTTGAAACTTCTGAATCTCGAGAGGGTTTTTTAGTTCTTTGAGATCTTAGAAGTGCCTTGGAGTTTATTTTGGTCTTAGATCCATTTTCCATTGCCATTTCTAAATCTCGAGAGGGTTTTCATTTAGAGTTCGATTCACTTTCGAATTTTTGAATTTCATGTACGCTTGTATTAGAGTCACGTACACTTTCTAGTCTTAAAAGTCCAATAATTCTCTTCGAAGGCCATCCGCTACCTTAGGGATAAGAATGGAAAGGAAATCGATTAGGAATCCGTTCGAGGAACCTATCGAAACTAGAAAATGAGAGAAATAGTAACGAACCTCTGCCCAAATCTCTGGTCAAATCCAGGAAGCGCTTAGGTATATACTCAATACTCTTTAACTTTTTACAATTCATTGTTCATAGATAGTGCGCTCGAGCATTCTACTTCTTTTCAAAATGTAATAAATAATAAACATTCAAAACCAAAAACTCGTTATCGTCAAAATAGTATCAATGTATCATATTTCTGAAGGAACATGCTTTCTAGCATGACTCCATAGTACGCTACATCATATTAAAAAGTATTCGAGATAGAAAATCTTCCCAATTCAAAACGAGAGAAAACTCTACGATTGACATCATAATCAATTCATTGAGAATTAAAGCAAAACTGGCCTGACTCGTTAATATCTTTAAAACTCCTTCCAATAAGGAGAGAAATACCAAGACTTTGCTCATGAGGTTGTTTCTTTTAAAAAACCGGCACGAATCGATAATCAATCTTTTTTCAAAACTCCATCCAAATAAGGAAAGAAACAAGATATCTCCACACAAGAGGAGATTCCACTTACAAAATTAGCACGACTTATTAATCACAATCTTCTTATGCTCCTTCAAATAAGGACGCATCATCTGAGTTACGGCCATTCCCAATGAGACGATAAGTTCTCTTAAAAATGAGGAATAATTGTAGCCTAACTACTAGTATGGAAAAGTTCTCAGAACGAGAGATACAGGATCTCCTAGAGCATGTACAATCCACCTAAGCCCTCCTGATGATGCATGCAAGCAAGAACATGTAAATCACCTTGCTATCTCCGTTCGTTGAGATAACAAAAGTAGAGGTCCCATTATTTACACTAACTACTTATCTTTCCCATTTTTGTTTTCTTATAAAAATCGAGCTTACTGTTTTCTTATGCGGGAGAGTTCATATACTATGTGTACATGAGATGAGACATCAATATAGATATATAATAAAACCCCCATTTATAAAGTAGAAACCGACTAATGTCGGGCGGTTGTCAGGTGCCTAATACCTCCTGATCCGTAACCAAGACCCTGTACCTTGAATCTTTATAAATAATACATCGCAGACCGAGTCAAACAGAAAGAGATGTCACTTGGTTTCTATACAAAGAGACTAAATGATGCCTTTTTCTAAACAAAAGGGGCTTAATACCCTTCAAAATTCAGGTAGCGACTCTACAACATTGAACAAAGGATGAAACTCTTTGTCCTTTTTAAAGCGACCAGAAAAATGCACTAAAAGAAGGAAAGAGAGAAACATCAACAGAATAGACACACACATACACACAGCAAAAATCGAACACTGCTATCTAAGAAACTAAACCCAAATATTTTTTCCCACCCGAAGAAGAAGGGGGAAAAAGGGGGTAGAACAGGCTCTCCCCTCGACCAGGAGGATCCAGGAGACAAATGCAGTAGTAGTGTTTAGTCCATCCGCAAGCGATGGAGGACATGCGCGGGCCACGAAGACTGGGAATGAACTCGTACATCTCAGGTTCGCTCGGCATCCCGGAGCCTTCTCTTTTCATAAGAGACAGGCGGGGCGAGATAGAAGGAGATGGTCGTCGTTTCCCAAAAGAGAAACGGTCATCGAGCTTCAGTGAATTTCCTCCTCACTCGGGTAAGTCGGCGGCCGGTCGAAAGACGGGGGCGCCATAATTGGCAAGTTTGTTAATACCACCCCTAAACTACACACATGGGCTTACGCCCCACATAAACTATTGGGCTTTGTTTGGCCCATGGGCCTCTAGACCATTTTCAGGTCCAACCCAATAAGAAAAGGTCACAGGTGTTACACCTCAGGTCATACATTGTGTTCTCTCTAACTGTCACATTAGTACTATTCAAGTTATTTCATTCTCAATATAGATGGTGCTTCCTCTTCTCAAGGGGGTGCTGGCGGGGGTATGATTCGTGATGATAGAGGATTTTTTGTGTCAGCTTTTAATCATTTTTATAGTCAAGGAACTAAAAATTTAGCTGAGTCTAAAGCTTTTTTATGGTCTTTCTCTTTGTCATCAGCTGGGATCTCGAGGTTTATGGTTAATGTGGATTCTAGACTAGCTACATATTGGTTTCACGGGAGATGTGATATTCTATGGCGCGTATTTCACACTAGTGGAAAAAAATTCGTGAGGTTTTTAATGGTATTAATTTTTCCTTAGTTCATGTATATAGAGAGCTTAATGTGACGAGGGATTTTATGGCTTCCTAGGGTTTATGCTAGCACGTGGATCTTGTTATTACTTCAGATCTCCCTCTTCGCATTACTGGCCTTACTCATCTAAAAAAAACTGGTTTCCCTTATGTTAGAAGTAGATAGTTTGGGTATTTTTTTGTATTTTTGAGGTTTCCTTTTTGTTTTGTTTGTTTTGAGGTTTCGTACGTGTTCCCATTGTTTTAAAAGGTTAGGTTGGAGGTTCCCTCTTATTTTTTGCATGCATGCTTGTTTATAGTCATTATATTAGGCATGGGAAGGTCTAAGCTTTTGTTCCCCTCCTGCTAGGACTTTTTATTTTTGTAACACCCCCAATTCTGGATCCCAGGTAAACTCGAAAAATGAAATCCGAAACTCGACGTGTTAGTGCGGAGACAACGGATACAACTGTTATTTTTTTTAAACAAATGTAGCTACAAAAGATACTGGAACACTTACTAATAAAAGGTCATGCATAAAACTTAACAAACTAAGGGTTTCTAATACAACTAAAAAGAAAGAAAATCCGACCATGAAGGTAAAAAGATGACATAAGCTTAAACATAGTCATTCCACACTTTTGTTACATCAAAAATTAGAACTTAACAACAAGGTTTTTAAACATGTCTCAAAATAGAAAATAAGCATTTCAACAACTAGAATAACAAGAAATACGCATCTCTAAGTAGTGTATGAATTCCAAGCAAGCAACTAAAGCTTTAGGTATCAAATCCGTGTAGTTCGTCTATTAGCTCAATTCGATCTGAGTACCTGCAAAGGTTATCAACAACAATGAGAAACTCAATAGGTTCATTTCCCTACCCCTAACGAGCGGTGGCTAAACACGAGGCGATAAAGCCAAAACTAAAGTTCAGAGTGTAAGGTCCATAAGTTCGCTCATGGATTTTGTCAATTTGCGTGTCAAATCAAACTCAATATAGCCAATGAGAGTTTGCAAGTTGTCTCTACATTTTTAACCAATGAAGACTTATAGTGAAGGAGAGAAGACTTGTGCAAAGCTCAACTCACCA
>MVGT01002221.1:37696-64440 GCA_002174775.1 Macleaya cordata | reverse complement strand
ACTAAGAGGCAAATTCGTGGAGTTCGAATTTGTGGAAGAACTGTACACCGTAGCTGTTGGAGCGTAGAGGGAGTCGTAATTCGTGTCCATCGAGTGGTAAATCGGGTTGTAAGTTTTCAATAACTCTTAGTGGATTTTTGTTGGACCAAGTCCCGGGGTTTTTCCCAATTTGGGTTTTCCTCGTTAACAAAATCTCTTGAGCATATTTCCATATTTGTTGTGAGATTGAAATATTCGATTCTTGTTCTTAATTCCGCATATTAAGAATCGAATAAGTCAATACTCTAGTTAGAGATTTTTTGTTTTACTCTTATCACCTTAGTAATTTTTAATTAGGTGATAGTGTGATCCTTAACCATAGTCACATTGACATACGGTTAAATCCATTAACCGTAGGGCATTTAGACTTTTAATCTCTATAAGTATATATCATGTTTTGATGTAAAACAATCAATATAGATAAGGTTTTGGTCGAACTACACTCATATAGTAAGTTTGAATCACTTTCAAAGTCGGTTTGGCAACTTCCGAAACATAAAATAGCAATATTCGAAATCGGAAGGTTTGGCTTCGAAACCAGCAGAGAAAATCTTACTGGTTTCGAAATCAGATTTTCCTAGTTTCGAAAGCCATGCTCTCGGGTAAAACATGAACAAAACTGTGAGGGTCGATTTCGAAACAAGTCCTCAAGGCCTGACTTCGGATACAACCAAAGTGGTTTTGGAACCAACCAACCTTGAAAGAGTTCCAAAACTCTTTTTTGGTTTTAAGTCTCTAACCAACCTATGTCTATTAGTTCTAAACTAGTCTAACCACCTAAGAATATGGTTTCTAGGTCACTTACCGTCTTAAGACGATTTCTGGTGGTGAGTTGAGTTGCAAGATGCTCTTCCTCTGATCCTTCAAATCTTCAACTCATCAACGTTCAGAACATGGAGGTTACACCTAACTCTAACGGACACATGGACTTACATTGAGTTTTGAATTGACACGTAAATTGACAAACCCAGGAAGAACTCGTGGTCCTAATAGGATAAAAACTATAACAATTTAAAAATTGTTTACTAGAATTTAAGTCTAAAACAAAAATCTCAAAATAGAGTATTAACTTATTCAATTCTTAATATGCGGAATTAAGAACAAGAACTTTAATCTTTATGAAATAAAAAATTTGAACACAGAGATTTTAGTTTATGAAGAAAACCTAAACTGGAAAAAACGTCGGGACCTAGTCCAGTCAAAATAATCCACTAAGTAAATAACCCACTGACTTAAGACTCAAACTCTACGATAAGATCAGTCGGATGCAATCTCTATGACTTAAATCCACGAACTGCCACTTAGTTGATCTCCATACGATGCGTCTCCAACTCGGAATCCACCAAGTCCCGTAACTTGAATAATCACCCGAATCCACGAGCAATCACCACGAACTTAAATCCTTAAGTTCACACACCGGAAGTCCACCGACAGACCTCAAACAAATGTTTAAGACTAAGGTTGGAAGGATTTAGTCTTCTTCAACAAGTATAGAAGCTAGAAGTATGAGTGTAGAACTCCAAGTTGTTGAATTGTGTGGGATTAAGAGAAGTAGGGTTAACATAATCCTTTTATAGAGGTATGGTTCACCCAAACATGTTTAGGAAACTCCTAAAACAATTTGAGGTCGGTTAGGAATCCCATTCAAACAAGAATTTGAATTTTAGCAACTTCTAAATAAGAATTCCTGCATTGATTTCGATATGAACAAGTTTCCAATCGAAAGCAAACTCTCATATTGGAGGTCCTTTCGAAAGCAACTATGTCCCTATCGAAAGCAAGTTTGTCTATTTTTAAGACTAGCTTATTGGTTTCGAAACCAACATGTTCCTATCGAAAGGAAGCTCATTTGTTTTCCAGAACAGTGAATGAACTCATTTCGAAAGCAACATTAGTGGTATCTAAATCAAAGTAGTCTGTCCAACTGACTTTGCTTTCTGTAAGGTCCATAGGTCCATAGGTCCTTAGGTTCTTGTTAATCTACGTGCCAAAGTAAACACAATGAAAGTCCATTATATTTGAGTTTAGAATTAGAGTGTCGTCTCTATTGTTCGACTTCGTGAAGACTTAAAGATTGAAGATAAAGCTCACAAACAACTCAACTCACCACCGGAATTCATCTTAGGATGGAAAGTGACCTAGAAAACTCATTAACCATAGGTGGTTAGTACAAAATGGATAACTTAGTTGTTTCAGATGTTTAATACAACTTAAGGTAAGATTGGGAATAGGTTCTAAGGTGTACAACACCTTAAAAGACTTGGTTTAGGGTTAGAGTTCGAACCCAAGTTTAAACCTAATTATGTTCTGTTGGCAGCCATAAGTCCAACACTTGAAGAACAAAAAATAAGAACAAATTGAGTTCGAACTCAAGTTCGAACCCAATGGCTTCAGCTATAAGAAAAACTTTATAAAAAGTGTTTTAAACTTTTGGGAAACTTCTAAATCGACCATTAGTAATCCCAAACCTACGACAAGTTGTTTATTTCGTCTCTAGCACCTATATAATGAACTTTTAAGATCAAGGCTTAGAGAGACACATCAAGAGAAGAGCTTTGAGATATCTACAATCATATTCTAGGATTTTTATGTTCTAGTAAGTATCTTCTACTTTATGAAGAACTTATTTTGATTGATTTAATTAGTTGAAGTACTACAATTACTTATCAAGTAGTTGAATCAATCATGGTGTGTTGTTTAGAAGCCTAAACAAATCATTCCTTCTTAAACCTTAGAGAATAAGGTTTTTACCAGTGGATTTTCGATGAGTGGTTATGAAAGGTCCATGTTTTATGTTTGTCGAATTTTGTGTCAAAGGTAAACTCAAGATGGTCAAAGTAACTTGAGTTAGAGTCTAGTGAGTCTCGGTTCACTTCGGTTGAAAGAGAAGAAATCTACAAAGACTCCGAAGAACTCAACTCACCACCGGAAGACATCCTAGGATGGTAAGTGACTTAGAACACTAAGTACCATAGGTGGTTAGATTGCTAAGAGTGTTTCNCTTGTTCTTAATTCCGCATATTAAGAATCGAATAAGTCAATACTCCTGTTAGAGATTTTTGTTGTACTCTTATCACCTTAGTAATTTTTAATTAGGTGATTGTGTGATCCTTCACCATAGTCACATTGACATACGGTTAAATTCATTAACCGTAGGGTGAAATTAGACTTTCAGGTTACTTTAAGGAGTTCAAGTGTGGCGGAGAACAAGTTATGGGACTTGGTGGATTTCTAAGTTAGAGACGTATTGTGATCACTGAGGAGCAGTTCGTTGATTCGAAGTTGTGGTTGAACAAAAGACGTTGCTGATCAGAACGTAGAGCATGCGTAAATCGTGTCTATCGAGTGGTTAATCGGTCTATAAATTCACGTTAATTCTTAGTGGATCTTTAACTAGACTAGGTCCCGGAGTTTTTTCCAGTTTGGGTTTTCCTCGTTAACAAAAATCTCGTGTGTTAAAATTCTATTTAATTAAGAGATTGAAATATTCGATTCTATTCTTAATTCCGTAAATTAAGAATGGAATAAGTCAATACTCTTCTATAGGTTTTTGTTTCTAGTCTTGACTTTACACTTGAAATTTTTATACGGTTATAGTTTGATCCCTTATCGTACTTACAATTTATTACAGTTAAAACTGATAACCGTAGGGTAGATTTTTCACTTTCCATTTCGAAACCAAAGGTTTAATATCGAAAGTAAAGCTTCATGTTTTCACACAAAGCCTTGGTTTCGAAATCAAAAGGATGATATCGAAATTAACCTACCTATGAAAGATTCTAAGGGTTAAAAACACCATGAAACTTCCATTTTAAGTAAAACAACTTACCTATGGTCTTAAATGAAACTAACTACCTATGATGATACTAGGTATCTAAGTCACTTACCATCCTAAGATGTTTTCCAGTGGTGTTGAGTATAAGCTTCTCCGCAAGTCGAATCTCCTTCGTCTTCAATCTTCAATGACCAAATCATGGAGACAACATAATAACTCTAACTCAAGTTATATAGACCTATTGAGTTTGATTTGCAACGCAAATTGACAAACCTAAAGAGGGAACTTAGATCTAACAGGGAATTTCTTATTACAAGGATTGGGCATTGTATAGAGCACACACTTTAGAGGGTATCCTTGTTATTTTATCTAAATATAGGGGTGTTCTAGGAATTTTAGAACATAAAATTATTAGAGAGGAATTACACATTAGGAATAATGGGAAGGGTGTGAGACATTAGAGATAGTGGATTAGAGATAATGGATTAGAGAGAGTTAGGGCAATGGGTTTCGGGTTGGGATAACCCGTCACCCAACCTGTGCATGTGTAGGGGTTGTGTGGCAGCCATCTAACGCCCCCTACTTCAGCCCATTTATTTCCTATCTCTAGGGCTTTCGAAAAAAACAAATACAGAGAAAGAGAAAGAGAGAGACGATGTGGGGAAGAAGAAGAGAGAAAGAGAGAAAGGGAAGGAGAGAAAGAGAAGGAGAAGAGGTTATTGATTCTAGACATCTAAGGTAAGAATTCAGTAAACTAATCTCTTATTTAAATTGTTTTGGGTGATGTAAAGTTATGGTTTTTGAAATAAACTGAAAATTGATGAATTAAGGTGATTCCTTTTATTTAAACTTGAGGGAATAGATAGAAATTGTTGGTTAATGGTGAGTAGATTAAATTATATTGGTAAATTTTTTATTTATTGGAGTCTTGAGTAAGACTTACGATGAACTTAAAGTTATACAAATGACTTTATGTGCTGTTAATGCAAAGTTTGGACTGTTTTTCCATTTTTATGATGATGATTGATGATGGGAAGTTTTAGAGTAACCCTAATACTATCCTATTTAATGAATTATTAGCCTAAGAGAGTGTCTAGAGCCTGGTGTCATGGGAGAAACGGTCGACCAACAATATATGCGGTCACGCAGCGGAAATTTTCAATACCGTCTACCCATGCAGTACTACAGGCTCCCTCCTAGTCCATAGTCAGCCTCACTAACCATCTTGGTTCTACTCAAGACCTTCTGGTCATCTTGTACCAACATTCACAGCAGAACTACCAACTAGAGCAATGCTTATATGTCGACCTATGAGTCACTTCATCGTGTACTACGACTCTCGTCCAACAGGTAGGATTCACTGTCTCCACAGTACCGGGAAGGTAACCATAAATAGTCGTTCACCTGGCCAAGCCAACATCACCCGGACTTCCCATACAGTCATAAGCTTCACCTGTCAATAAGCATAGAGGCAACAACCAAGCATACGTACGCATATGCGAGGTCCATCCTGGCTATAAGGTTCTAGTATAGCAACATGGGAACGCCAGTATGCAACTTACTAGCATCCAATGATCCATACATAGCTCACCCCTGGCTATGCCACACTGTGCTGCACCAACCCAGATAGCTCAACACAAGGCATGCCAAGCATATCTATAAGCACAACAAGACATGCGTCTCGGATAGCTCCATCCTTCCAAAGAAGCTTCAGGCTGAGCATACTGTCGACACGATGTCTAGCATACATGCCGTTGTACCATCTCCTGCATGTACAGTCCCAAGTCGTACCCAACAACAAGGAAAACCAACTCATAGCTGTAACGACCCAAAATAATTTAGTTGACTAGTCAATGTCATTCCGAGTCAATTAGAGTCTAATATAATGATTTGACCGTGAAACCAATTAATTATTAAAATAATTAAGCTTAGTGTAGTTTAAATAATTAAACTTAAAATTAAATAAATGAGTTTTCCGCGATATTGACCTTGATTTTGACTAATTAAACTTTATCAAATTATGTATATATACTATATATATGTATTGGGTGATGTATTAAAGAGTAATTTTATAAATCTTTCCATTATATACACATACTTTGTTGTATGTGCTTATACCTTAGTATAACCTAAGTAAATAATCCTTTTATTATTATTTTAGTTTTTCTTTTTTTAATTTTTTTTCCACCGCCTATATAGTATAGGAAAGAGAGAGAGAGAAATCTCTCTTCTCTACAGGGACGGTGAGAAGAAGAAGAGGAGAAGAAGAGAGAGAGAAGGAGAGAAGGAGAGAGAGAGAAGGAGAGAGAGAGAGAGAGAGAAGGAAAGAAGGAGAGAGAAAGAAAGAGAGAGAGTGAGAGAAGGAGAGAAGGAGAGAGAGAGAAGAAGAGAGAGAAGAAGAATAAGATGATGACGATGGTCCGATGGAGATCGTATGGAGTACATAATTTGTAGTTTGAGGTATAAATTTGAAATCCTAACTTTTTATTTTATTTTTAATCAGATATTTTATGTTGTTAATCTTAGTTTTCAATTTTGGGGTTGATTTTTGTTAATAGTTTAAGGTTTGATTAGACCTTTCAAACCCTTAATTGATGAAATTGATAATTGGGAAGGTTGATTTTGACCCAAATTTATTGTTTTGGGTTAGATAGTAGATTCGGAGGTCTAAATCAGTTAAAGAGGATATTTAGAGCAAATTGGGTTTGTAATCCTAAAGCCCTTATTTAATTTGATAAGGACCTAGTTTGAGAGTTATTTGAAGAACTTGAGATTGATTTTGATTTTGTGGTTAATTCTAGTGGATTGAATTTGTTAGTAGTGGCAAATTCAAAAATTGAATTTTAGGTTCAATGATTTTGAGGTATTTGGTTTCCTTTTATTAATGTTAAAAGAGGATGACTAAAGGGACTTCGAACCCTTGTAGTGACTATTTAGGTTCGAATTTAAATTCCTAGACTATTATATATGTAATTAGTATGAATTGAATTGAGTTTTGAAGGTGAATTAAATGTGTTGTTTACAGTTGGAAGTGTGTACTAATACCAGTACACTAATTGGAGGAAATTAATGCAGTAAAGAGTTAGCCTTGCGGAAGTTGAGGTAGGAACTTATAAATACTCTCTTGTAGCAATTAAAGTACTTTCAATGCTTTTGATAGGGTTTAGATTTATAAATCAAATTTAATTATTTTGTAAAGCATGCATGATTTGTTTGTGATGTCCTATTGATGTGAAAATGATTTTCCTAAAGTATAGTTTTACATAGTGATGTAAAACAGTAATAGTTATTTTTAAAATAACTAGATTCTAATAATTATATATATGAATGAGTTATATACATATATAAGTATATGGATGATTCTTTTCTTATTTATAGTTAAATAAACTATATTTCCAAAAGAATCGAGATTTAATCGTTATCGAGCTTTAGGGATGGGTATATTTCCAAAACCAAATGGATTTTGGGGTTCTTATAATATATATATATATATTTTACTTCCTTCCATATGTTGGGAGAAGTAGTTGTTTTAAGATGATGTGTGGGATGGAGGTTCCCAGTTGTTGGGTATGTGTTGGTGATTCCCTAGGTACGGGCTTTCCCCCGGAATATATACTATATATGTTATGCTGGGCTTTCCCCCGGCTAGGATTATTACCGGCTTTCCCCGGATTATATTACGGGCTTTCCCCCGATTACCCGGCTTTCCCCGGATTATATTACCGGCTTTCCCCGGAATAATATTAGTTGGGAGATCACAACATGTACATGGTTGTTAGTTTTTGTAGGAAAAAGGTATTTTCTACTACTAAAACTTATACTATTATACTATATATCTTTTGGTAATCTGAAAATGGATTTGTAATGCCTACACGAGCAAATCATTGAAGTTTTCCTAAAAACAATGGTTTGTTCCGTATTTTCATTATGTTTTCCTGTCTCATGACAGGAATGGGACTCTCATGATATAGGAAAACTATTGAAATCTAGGTTATTCTATTTCTCTTTTTGGAAAGCCTTGTTTGGATAGGTACGTGTATGATTCTAGAAATGTCGAGGTTATATGCTGCCTAGATTAGGCGAAGACTTGAGGAGCGTGACAACTCCTGGATTATTTTAATGATCATTAAGATGTCTGCACAAGTCAAACGGCTGACCACCGCGACAACGGCTACATCGGCAAATTATGGTCAAGGGTCCACCTGAACCCAAATCATGAGCCAGCGTGCTTCTCACAAAAACCGATAAATCAGTCGCTCGGTCGGAAATCAGGAATTAACGATGGGGTTCCACATCGGTTAAGTTGGAACACGATTTTGCTCACTGACTAGGAGCTGAAACATCTAGTCGTAGCCTCTTCACTCTAAGATGATTACACTACGCAATATTATGATGTGAGATGTTGTTAGTTTATATTTACTTGTATGGGTAAGTGAATGGTTATCGGTTTATGTTGTAGTAAAGGTACCAAATGCTTTTACATTACTGTATTATGATTTCTCGGTTTTCTTTAAAACCTGCATTGTCTTAAATTCATATTAGTGACTACCTGTTAGTATTATAAGTTCTCACTGGGCTTTTTTCTTAGGAAATCGAGGAGACAGTGGATGGTTGGATGTTAAGTAATTTGAGGAGGTAGGTATAGGAAGAGTATCCACCTCAGGTTTATTATACTTGAGGTGTTGTTGTTATTCACTTATGATGCAGTTATTTTCCTATCTTTGTATATATATTCTTTTGAACTATATATGTAAAACAAGTACACTTATGTATATTTAGTATCACTTAACAAATCTTATATATGTATTATTTTATCAAGCGAGAGATCGTTTTAGAATTATGGTTTGGATCCAGCCTAGTGGATGACTAGGTATTTTATATGGATGAATATGGTTGATTAGATATGATGAGATGATATGGATGAATGGAATTGATATAAAAATGATATTTATGGATAAATCATCTCTTCTACAGGTTTATGACAGGTTTCAGACCCTGAAAATATAGGGGAAACTCTGGCGAATTTTCCGTTGAGCCTAACCATATTTAAAGGTGATTAAAGTTCTGACGAACTAGATTAGCTTAACTCTGATTTAGGTTCATAAACCTCTATTTATGTTTGTTTTAGTACTGTTTAATCACCTGGTATTGTAAACCTAACGCCTTGAGATGCGATTCAATCTCCCAGAGATTTGAGTTTCAGATTGGGGCGTTACAATAGCCCTCCAACTAAGCATGGTCTAGCCTACGGGTTGCTCCGTGGAATTCCCAATGAAGCTACACCCGAAGGTGCAGTAGGGAGATCAGGGACCCCTCCCTATAGTAGTCTTATTTACCTTTAGTCATCCTCCTAAAGGAAACATCAAATCATAAGACCAAGCATACTCTTTTTTGGCCCATGAAATGAATATGCACTTCGCAGCTTCTCTAAAGCCTTGAAGCTTCACCAAGCCCTCCGGCTCGCTCAAGAATATTCACAATATAGCACCTCTGTGCCATGAAGCTTCACTTCACCCTTTGGCTTATACCCGCATATTCATGCGCATCTCACATTCGTGCCGCTCATATACATCTAGTCCACCGACTAAGTCAAGGTTTATGCATAGTCAAAAAAACTGACCGTGACACTAGGCTATGAGTTCACAAACCGTCTTACATTGTGTCAAGGCCTTTTGGGTGAGCTTAGACTTAGTCAGATTGTCATTAAGTTAGGTCTAGGCTGGGTTGGGCTCTCGCCAGAAACAAAACCTTGTACCCAATATAGTGCCTAAAGCATAGCCAATATTGGTACGCGTGTGAACAGGGCGTGACATCAATTGGAATAAGAGCGGTATTAGATTCGTTGGGAAGGTAACAAGATAAAAGCAACCAAGATTAGGAAATTAATTTAAAAGCTTGAAGACTTGAATAAACTAAAAGATACCAAGATAAGTAAAAGACTATGTCTATGCGGTATATTGGTGTTTGATTTTATAAGATTTGAATGGATTTGTAATATTTATTGATTTTTAATAGTATTTGGGTGTGGCGAGGAACTAATTCTGCTCCCTTTGTCTCATGGTAGTGAACAATTTCACCGAGACGACGTCGCAACCAGACACCCCCGCCACCTTTACCACCACCACCACCATCACTGTCGTTGTCGCCATCGCTGTCACCTCCACATTCACCTGTGCCATAACCTGCAAATCCAGAGAAGAATCCATTGTTGCATGCGTTAGGATTACTGTTGACACAGATTACCCAGATGACACAAGAGGTAGCAGCAGATATGAGAGAACGACAACAAGAGGCTGCACCGCCACCACCACCCGCACCTGAGCAAGTTCTACTACGTACCCTTACAAGATCGAAGACTACTAGATTATGATGATTTGGCTTTGAAGAAGTTCAAAAGATGGGATCCCCTACTTTCGATAGAACAATAGGTCCAACAAAAGCAGAACAATGATTGAAGTACATCACAAAGATATTTGGATTAATACAATGTGATGATGACCAGAAAGTTAAGATGGCTTCTTTTAGGTTAATAGATGATGCATGGGATTGGTGGTCGTCGACTATAAGAAGTACTGAGGGAATCCTCAATTGGGAAAGGTTTGAAGATTTATTTCTAGATCGGTACTTCTCTGACTCTGTTAAAGATATGTTGTATTATGAGTTTATGAGTTTGAAGCAAGGAAATATGAGTGTCAACCACTATGAGACAAAATTCTCTAATTTGTCTCGCTTTGCTCTAAAGCACCTCACAACTGAGAAAGATAAGATAAGGAAGTTTAGAGATGGATTAAACACAAACTTGTATGATAAGATGCTCAGACATGACATACATACTTATCATCTAGCTGTTAGCAAGGCTCAATCATTGGAGAGGGGGTGCGAGGTGTTGCGGAACAGAATAGAACTAGCAGCCAGAGGCGAGGAACTATACAGACCTATCAGCAGGATCAACTTAGAGAAGGTGAAAGGCAAAACCTACAAGGTGAATCTTCTCAAGGACAAGGACAACAACCACAATAGCAAAGCGGTGCACCACAACAACTTAATGGACCACAAAGAGATGAAAACCAGGATCGGAACCGACTACAACAACGAGGGGGAAATGAGGTTCCTTAGTGTTGGAATTGTGGTGAGAGAGGTCACTTGAGGACAAATTTCCTTAGAGGAAATCAGCAGCAACAAGCAGGTAGGATGACACAAGGTCGAATCTTTAATGCTGAGTAGATTGAATTATATTGATAAATTTTTGAGTTATTGGAGTCTTGGGTGAGACTTAAGATGAACTTAAAGTAATACAAATGATTTTGTGAGATGTTAATGTAAAGTTTGGACTGTTTTACCAATTTTATGATAATAATTGATGATGGGAACATTTAAAGTGACCTTAATACTATCATACTTAAAGAATTAATAGCCTATATAAGTGTCTAGAGCCTGGGCTATGAGTTCACAAATCATCTTCCAGTGTGCTAAGGCCTTTTGGGTGAGCTTGGACTGGTCAGGTTGTCATTAAGTGGGTCTCCTCTTGGATGGGCTCTCGCTAGGAATAAAACCTTGTACACAATGTGGTGGCTAAAGCAGGGACAATATTGGTATGCGTATGAGCGGGGCAAGACATAACGGTCGAGACATCATTGTATCATGAAGGCATTTTTCTCATCAACCCTTTGTGCATAGTTAACGGAGAAATATTGCCTAAAAGATAACATCTTGTGTGCTTTGAAGTCCTCGGATCGATTTAATATTATCTTTTATTCTTCCCCTATATTTTCCAACAGTTTTAGACAATAATTCTATCAAATGAGGAGTATAAAGTAATGACATCTTTTCGAGGCAAATTTTTATATTCATTTTTCCAACAATAGAGCATGTTCAAGCAGCAACATATATTACAAGACACTTAGTACAAAACGTCAAAAATTTAAATTTTCATATAGAAAATCCGATTCATTTTAAAACTGAATTTTGACACTTTTCTGGGCATATTTGGAGTTCGTCTATTTCGAAAAAAGTTGTAGAAAATTAAATTTCCTTTCGAAACAAAGATATTTTAAAACAAATCTAAGTTAATTACATGAAGTTATGGCCAGAAAACAAAAAAAAGTTTTTTTTTGGGAATTTTCATGTATTGAAGATCTTGAATGAAGTTTCTATTTATAGAAATGGGAGATTAAAATTATGGTGATTCAAGATAGTGCTCTTAGAGTTTCAAATTTAAACCAACAAGTTTTTTAAGTCTCTATTTTTTGAAGGGTCGCCAACTGAGTATTTCTTCCTCTTATTATTACACCTCATGTGTAAATTAACTAAAAGTCTTGACATATAAAATCTGGGTGAAGGTGATGGTATATTAAGAATTAAATCCCTAAGGAAATAGGATGAAATATATTGAGAAAATTCTTATTAATTTAAGAATTTTAAAATAGCCAGTTTCTACCCCTAGTGGATTCAAATATGAAAAATACCCAAGAATGTGTTTAGATCCACTCAAATATTTGAGTGAAGTTGGGTGTCTTATGAATTTGCAATACATCACATAAGATCAATATGTTGTATATTTTTCACAAATTAAGTAATACCGAACCCTAGAATTATTTTCTAGATAAGACGGTCGATAGGCTTTGGTTTACGTTACCGAAGCTATCCCATTATGTTTGGAGGAAGTATGATGTGATTTGGATATAAACAGTCTAATTAAAATCCACAATCAAGTGAAGATTCACATTATGATCGAAATGTTGTTGTCTTGGTGATCCAAGAAACCTACGAGCACTTCTGACTCAACGTTGTTGCTAGAAATGATAGCTACGACTGATGGTTATGAAGAAATCGAGGGTTAAATGATCATTGATAGATCACTGAAAGAAACTAGCAGAATTCTTCGAAGTCCATTAGCATGGATCTAAATGATTTTGAATTTCCAGTTGTATGTATTAAAATGATGCTCATATGTTAATAACTAATTGTATAACTAATAAGTCTGCATCTGAATAAGTATCTAAATTTGAAAGAAAAGGCATTAACTTGTGCTTAATTATATGAAAACCATATATGAAGAACTTTCTTAACTGTGGATTACAATCTAGTATTTAGAATTAACTATAGTAGGCGATGAAGTAAGATGGATGGAAAATTCATAGAAAGAGAGTTGATGCCACAACTGGTCCCATGTACTTCTTAGCTCTATAAGAAAATAAATATGGTTGTCAATGTAGGGTTAACTAACAGTGCAGTACCGTTGACAAAGGTTTTTTATCTAGGGATATGATCTCTAAAGAAATCCAAGGAATGGGGTTAAGGTCCAATGAATTAAAACAATCACCTTTAATGGGAACCTAACCTATGTCTTGAAAAAGTCAAGGTTTAACGGGTACAAACAAGTAAAATAGTGGTTATGGAAAACGCTAGAATTTTTCATTTACCCGCATTCTTGGATATCTAGTGTTGGTTCTTGCATGATAGAGGATGGATATAGATCCTTAGGGCAAGTTTAGTGGAGTCCAAGAATCCTTGGATCCATGGATTTTTACCCTAATAGTGGGATCCAAAAATCTAAGGATCCAAGTAACTTTCCATTAGTTAATGGATTACTAAAGGAACGATCATTTGATCGTCGGCAGGTCTAAAACGATCATCAAATGGTCGTTTGAACCATCTGATGATCGTTTTACTGAAAAACTAATTAAAAAATAATAAAAATTAAAATGTTATTAAAATAATTAAAAAACAAAAACAAAAACGACCGTCAAATGGTCATTTGAACAATTTGATGATCGTTTAGACCATCTGATCATCATTTTTGTCTCATATGGCACTCATGATCAAAACCCAACTGAAAACCCCACTATTCTCCCTCCATCAAAGAATCCATATATCCATAGGTTTTTGGATTGGATTCTTGGATTCCCACTACCCTTGCCCTTAGTAAGTCTAATTTTTAAGTAGTAACACGCAAGATTACTTCATGTGGACTTACCTAAATGAGTGAGGAAATCAGGTTGTTTCCTATGAGAATTAGACCGCCTCTCTAGAGCACTCCAGAAATCAGGATATATGCACATGGCCATTAACGTGTAGAGTAACTGAACATTCTTTCCATAAAACGAGTATGTGTGACGACCCCAGCTTATCTTTAAGAGTCATTAGTTCAAGATCTGTTCACCACAGCGCTTTGATAAAGCTTTGAGTTGTTTGCACTAAGTGAAGGTTCAAGTCCTTAAGACACATATCCTTTCTGTACAAGTTTTATGATAATGCCAAAGTATTATTTTGCCTTCTCGTCTTTTGAACTACGATGGCTTGATCCCAGTTGGGTACGTAGGAAATTGCTTTGCAATGCAACTATTCCATACTACTATATATGATAATATTTTTCAAAACTTATGTATATTTTAAAAATGGTGGGAGATTGTTGAAAATTTTCAAAATATATTCGTATTTTATTTGGGGGTTTCCTTGTGTTTCCTCTCATCTAATACTCTCTTTTAGTTTATCCCAAATGGACTGGAAGATCAGTATTTATTGATCGATGGTTGAAAAATTGTGTTTGTTCAAAGTGATATTGGTTCATTGAACCAAGATAATCTAGCGGTGGATAACGATCTTACGGTTAGGATAAAGAGCCTTTTGGATTGGTATCTATTTGAAATAGGCACACACATATTCATAAAAAGGTTTAACACATGTTTATTATGGTGTTTGTTTGAATAAAGCATAATATATATTCATAAAAGGCACAAGCCTTTCTGAGAAAGGTACTATACATATTCCAAACCAACATGTTCAAGCCAATAAATAGGATGGCTCAAGGATCATTTTTGTGAACTTCAAAAATTCAGAAAACCAGAGAGAGTGCATAAGGCGTGTTTGGCATTATCAATTTTTTTTCTACAAGAATATTTTGGATTGTGATCGGATAGTACACATTCGAACTCACAACATCTAACGGTCGAGACTTCATTGTATCCTGAAGGTGATTTTCCCATCAACCCTTTGTGCATAATTAAAGGAGAAATATTGTCTAAAAGATAGCGACTTACGTGCCTTGAAGTTCTCGGATTGATCTAATATTATCTTTTATTCCTCCCCTATATTTTCCAATAGTAAGGTTATTATTGGCAATGGCTTGTTGAATTGCTTATAGGTAAGCATGTTAATCGCATTTGTGGATTTGATGGTTATGTTCAAACAAACGGTAATCTTGAAATGTGATAGAGGTATTAGCTTACCTGGATTAGGTGGAGTTGGTGGTGTATCTTTTGGATGGTTTTTTTGGTGTTCAATGTGGGAATCTTGCACGAAGATTCAGTTGATGGTGTATTTGAAGATTTTAAGTTGCAGTAGTAAGACAGTGTTGTTTCACGTGTGTTATTCAAGATTGAAGATGGTGGCAGACTTGGATGGTAGTTCAAAATCATCATGTTTTGATCGAAAAGGTGGAGATTTGTAAGTGTTTTTGGCAACCCCCCTTGGAATATACTTACTAATTTATGAAGTTGTTATTTTTTTAGTCCTTGTAGGACTGGGATTCCTAATACATAGATACCTCTTGTAAAATCTATAAATAGGGAGGTCCTAAGTCATCACAAGGTATCCAAGTTAAGAGTGGGTATTGGTGTTCCTAAAGTTCAAGGAGAGGTAAACCTAGGATTTTGGTCTTCTTATGTGAGGAGGAATCCAAAGTGTGAGAAATAGCGAGAGAGATAATATTTGTAAGGATCTAGGGTTTGAGGGTTTTCTTCTTGCCCTAACCCAAGTTTCTAGTGTTCTCCATGTGTTTTCTCCTCTGTTATTATGAACAACTATGGAGTGGTTTAGAGAGCCGGTCTCTAATGGATTCCCATTGGTGTTCTCCGGTAAGTTTTGTGAGATCCTTGATGTGTGTTTATTCTGGTTGGTTCTGTAAGAAGCATTGTAATATGTTTTTGATAATAGTGGAAGTTCTTCGATGCACCGTTTTGGCCTGAATGTAACCCGTGAGGGCGAACCACGTATATCTTGTGTTGTGGTTTATGCTTGTTTTTATCTTCGTCATTATATTTTCTTGTTGATTCATCGATATTAATTCTCAAGATTCTTAAGCCTGTTCCACTGTGCATCGGGGATGTATCGTTGTTATGATGAAATTCTTAACAGAGGTGGAATACATTGGGAATGGGTTTTATGGAATCAGAAGAAACAACGACGATACATATGCTAACAGAACATTCCAAGAGTTACATAGAAGCGGTGGTATGGCGAAATTGAGGAAATAGAATTAGAGTGAGTATGCCAAATCTCACTCAATTGTTTCTTCAGTGCTTCCCTAAGCTAAAGTTGTTGCAAAAGAACGTCTTCCCTCGTAAACTTGAGGAACATCATGTATTAGGGCAAAAATGGGCCTACAACCACGTATTAGGTGGGTCAAGGCCACGTCCGAGTAAGAGAGGGGCCCATAGCCACGTGTCAAGAGAGCTAGGGCCATGACACCTTAGTGGGTTGCTCGTCCACCGTGCGGGTCTAGCCCAAAACCAGATCAATAAGGCGCTCGCCGTCTTGAAGGGTGAAGCGTACCTAGAGGAGAGAAAAGGGGGTTATGCAAGGTGTAGGTTTGGCAGTCATGGCGGGAAGCGTGGGTAGACTGATTCGTTGCCTAGAAGGCGTTTCTGAAATGAAGACAACCATTAATACGGAAGATCTCCTACAGACCGTACTGATAACGGTTACCTCCCAGGACGTGAGGCATGGAGTGGCATAAGAGACACGTGTCCCAATTAGGAGCGAGTTCCCCGACCACAATGCCAGGGAGGCAGGGAGGTCGTGGTCATATGCGCGTGCCAAAGAACCTTCCTTCCTATAAGGGAGGTGGCACAAGTGTAAAGAGTCCAAAAAAAATGGGGAAATGGCAAAGGCTCCATGAAGGGTGTGGAGTGACACGTGACCTCGGAGGGGATAAATAGGGAGAGGGATGAGAGACCCAGGGCAGAAGAAAAGTTCAGAAAATGACACCCAAATAGAGCTCTAAGTGTCTTCCACCCTTTTCCCTTCTTTATCCAAACCCCAAGTGCCTCAACCAACCTCCGTCCATCGCCACCCCACCGTCGACCACGTCAGATCCTCTCATCTTTTCTCCTTTAGTAACCACACGTGATTCGAACGGCCGGCCGTTCCAGTTTAGGCGAGTCTTGGGACCAATTACTCTTCCGACTCTACACCCCTTCGAAACCCGGAAATGCACAGCATATAAGTGATTGTCCAGAACTGACTCTGGACTGATGATGCATGAAAGAGGAGTGCTATTTTGTGCACCCACTTTACATGAGGGTGCACAAATAAAGGGTTGGATAGTTATTGGTGATGTGCACCCTCATGTAAAGTGGGTGCACAAAATAGCACTCGTGAAAGAGAGACAACCTAAAATAAGCAAACGGTAAGAATACTACTTTGCTCTTCTTTTCAACGAAATCATATTGCTCATAATTTATTAGTTACACCTGCTAGTTTGAAACATCCTCTTCCTTCTTTTTTGGGCTTGCTGAACAACAATGTATATAATTCTGGTCCTTGCAGGTTTCAGGTTGGATTAGGGGGCGGCCGTTGTGGTACCAAATTGAGTCTCAAGTGGTGTAATTTATCTGCAGAACCTATATACAGCAGCTTTTAAGCTCGTTTCGTCACAGTGATTGTGCAATTGAAATTGCTTGAATTTGGTGTTGTGTAATAATTTTAATGTATCTGATGAGGCACCTGGAAATGAATCTGACACTTTAAGCTTAAACAATAAAAGACTTTGCTAATTCATGGTGTATGAATTTTTCCCATCTTCCATCCAACAGCCATTCCATTTCTCATAACCTTCCAAATAAAAACCTGTAATCTTGGAGAAGTCAATCCCATTCATCTTCAAAAACTTCTTCCAAAGCAACTTATCATATGAGTTATCATTTGGAACATGAATGTTAACTTTTGAGAATAGCATCACATTCATAATCATTGAAATGATCCAAAGATCATCAATATTCTACCCGAAAGGACAAACACAGAATACACAGAATCCAAGTGACAAAGGCATCCATGGATCACACCAAACCCTAATTGTTGCACCATTCAGAACCACCCAACAACCTGCAGCAAGCTTTGACTTAACAGAGAGAATACTCTGACCAAATTGGAGAAATTGCCTTAGATTCATGGAATCTCCAAAAACAATTACCTTTTGTATACTTTGCCTCAAAAAGCATCACCCAAATTGCATTCCAGATTTATCAGAAATCTCCAAGCAAGTTTAGCCACCAAAGCCTTCACATAATCCAAATAATGAATTCCGAACCCGCCATCAAACTTTGGAGTACAAATTTTCTCCCAACTTGAAATATACAGAATAAACAATTTTCAGCTATCAGCACTATGACCCCACCAAAAAAAATTCCTCCGGATATGAGTCAACTTCTCAAGAACTTGCTCAAGGAGGAGATTTGCACCCATATGGTAAATAGGAATGGAGGACAAAACAGCTTGAATGAGCTTAGCATGAGATAAAAAAGATGATCTCCAACCAGCAGTTATAGGTGTGAATTTACAGAAAGATGATCTAAGCATAACAGAGACCAAGTACTTGTCATTAGTATCCATTAAAGGCACACCCGAATCAGCAGCAACCTCAGAATATCTTTCAGGAAGAAGACCATGCCTGAACAAAATAAATTCTATGATCATGTCGTAAGAACTCTCTGATACTAAATTCTCTAGATCCAAGCTATGTTGTAAATTACGTTATTGGCCGCTTATCGGCCAAGGAGCAATAAGCGATATGGAAAATTTTATCGGGATTTATCGGCAAATATTGGCCGATTATATAAATAAATAAATATATAATATATATAACATTAGAAATATATTTTAGTTGAAAATCAGTAGATGAGCTGAAAAACAAAACAGTAAAGTGAAAAAAAGTAGTTGATGAAGAAAAATAAGAAGAAAATGAAGGACAAAGAAAAAAAGAACGGATTAAGTTAAAAATAATTTTTTTAGGTTTTCTTTTAAAGGGCACGATAATATCGCCGATTTGTAAACTGAAATTATCGTTAATATCGACCGATATTTAAGAGATATGGGACGATAATATCGGATCAATATTCTTGAACAATATTATGTTAAAGATATCAGCGGGGTCCCGACACGATAAATCCCGATATTAATATCATAGGATCCAACAGTTCAGAACAAATTAATTTGCTAGTAACCAAATTAATTCTAACAGTAACATTCCCTAAATCACTCTCAAACATTAGCAACATTATTTCTTATAGGTGTTGATATGGTTGATACGTGGTACTTTGAAAGAAGAGAAAAGAGAGAGCTGTGTAGGAGACTCCTATAAATAATAAAAACTGTAAGTCTAGCTTTATCGCCATTTGAGCCGCAGCACCGCAGCACTAACTTGACACAACAGAAAAAATGCAAATGAACAAATTCATCTGCAACTAGAATTATTATAAACAAAATCTTCTACAATCTAAAACAACAATGTAATGTTCAACAGGTTGAACCAAAACCAAACACCAAACAATGGTGTTGCATGATTGATTTTAGGTGACAGATTGAGTAGTAGTAGCAGCTGCATCATATTCCTCTGTCAAAAATGGAATTGGTTTGGTAGGGGCAGGTAAGCGCCCAATACTATCAACTTTATCTCGCTGCTTCGGGGGAGGTCTGGCTGCTCTGGGTAGTAGTCTGCCCTTCTTTTCGAACCACTCGGGCTTCAGCAATGCTCGGAATCCCAATTTGTTGTAGTAAACTTTCCTGACTGACCCACCTGCAGCTTCAACTGCTTGCTTCGCCCTAACTGTCACCCTCGACACCTGCATCACCAATGCATGTTAGTTACGTAGTTGATCATGCTTTTCTCTTGCAGGAAGAGAGGGTAAGTGATTGACAAGACTTGGGGTGAGAGAGCCCTCCATGGGACATTGATTTCCGACATTCATCTGATGATTGGCAAACGGAAGAGGTAACCAGGTTACTTGGAATTCTAGATCAATTGGAGCTACTGGAGGGTGACGATATAAGAATGTGGAAATAGAACAAGGCAGTTTTACTGTCAAATCATGCTACAATGCATATGACCCAACTCCTCATTCCAAGTACCAAGCGGGTGCCATTTAGGAGCCAATCGTATCCTCAAAGGTGTGTTTCTTCGCATGGTGGGTGGCCCATAAAGCAATTCTTACGGTGGACAATCTAACGAAGAGACGAGCAATTATGGTGAGCAGGTACATTCTATTGTAAAGGTGATTCGAAGAAGATAAAGCATTCGTAATCACATTGTGGGGTAAATGGGAGGTATGGAATTTCTTCATTAGAAGCTTTGGGATTTGTAGGGTATGTGTTTGAAGACGATATAGTCAGCACCTTCAAGTGGATAAATATGAAATGTTTCAAGGCTAAAGGAAAGACCCCACGGAAATGTTACCTTTTAACATCATATGGTCCTAGTGGACAGCGATATTTTGAGAATCTTTCAAGGAATATTCAATAGAAATAGCTGTTGTATTGTATGCTTCACCGGTTTCCAATCTTCAAGGCGATTGATCATTGACATAGGAAAGCTAATTAACCCATTCAAAATTAACATATCTCATATAGAAAGAAAAAAATCTGGTTCTTCCCTTAAAGTTGACTAATATTTTTTAATTAACATGCTTAGAAATGTAAAGAATTGGAATTTTAGAACATACGCAACTCATTTAAGGCCTCTTCATGTCCTTGGACACAAGCATCTCAATTCATATACTAGGATCAAGTAGAACTAAAACGAAAAATGACAAGTACCAAAATGAGGGAAAGTAGACAATCATGAGATAAAATGGTAAGAAGATGTCAACAAAATTTTACCTCAAGATGAATGGGCCACTTAATCTGCTCAGCACCACGACCCATCAATCTTACTCCGTCTTTTATCTGCTTTCCAATGGCCGCAGTATCCTATTATCAAGTAAAATATCATCAACAACCAGACACATGAACCATAAGGGATTCAAAGAAAATAAGTAAGAAAAATGTTTTGGTACCTTTAGAGTTTTCATTGTAATCAGTTCGGAAGAGTCAATCTTGCCTGCATTTATGAGTTTCGCTATCTTTCCCAACCCTACTGGCTGTCACGAAGGAAGATAGACATTTTCAGATAAGAGACTTTCTAATAGCGCTCAGTTCTCAAATGGGGAAATAGACCCAACAAAATACCAAAATAGAGGATCAATAAAGCCTTTGTGCAGTCTTGTATATTCATTCATTAAAAAAAAAAAGCTAGACGAGGGCACCCAGATGTGTATAATGAAGATCAAATAGACCTAAGAAGTAAGAAACGTGCCAATATCCAATATCTCATCAGATTGAGTAAACCAACAGACCGTAATGTATTCCCTATTTCTTTCAAGATCTTTTCAAGGAGAGACACTAGCTGAAATACCAAAACAGGCTCCAACAGAGGTGATATAGTATCAACTTGGCGACATCACCTACGGGAGCATGTTTGGTAATTCAGTTTGTGTCTCCCCTTGGAGAGATTATTAAATAAAGGTGATATCTTATCAACTTGGTGATTACTTAGTGATTATCGAAACAAAATATCGTATCCACTGCAGAGTTGCATGGTCAGTTTGGGCCATTGTGCTGGAATCTTTTAAGATCCATTGGTGTATGCCACATACGGTGGAACAGGTCCTGCAAGTCTGGCCTTCTGTAAAGCTACAAGGAAAAGGGAAAAAGCTTTTGGTAGCCTTACCTCAAGCGGTGATTTGGTCCTTGTGGAAAACGAGGAACAACGCGATCTTTAAGGACGAAAAGGTGGTCTTTGAGAAGATTATCATCCTCTTGAAGAGTCTTTTATTCTCTTGGAGTAGAGAGTTAGACTGGGCGAAGTACTTTAGATTTGAAGATTTCATCTTCAAATGGGAAACATTGTTAGATTCACTGTAACAACTTAAATGCTTTCTTTGGGTTTTTATCTTTTGTAATCTCTTATTTGATTCAATAAAATTATTCTATGCTTCTTCTCAATATATATATATCGTATCCACTTAGCCCCATGCGATCAGATTTTGAAAATATTTCTATTCCAACAGAGAGCATAAGCAAATATCAATTGAGTATTTCCACATAATTAAAATTTTGAACTTTTGTTAATAAAAGTAATTCATATAGTCATGAAAATGAATCATAAGCATCATCGATGATAAAAAAACAAAAAATAAATAAATATAAAAAACAGTAAAGAATCATCATCAACATCACCACCACCAGCCTTGTCCTGATATTGGGTTCAGTAAGAGATACGATTTTCACCATTCAACTCAATGAGTTCAAATGCATTTTAAGGATTTCACATTGTTTTCTGATAAACTGATTATCTTTTGCACTTCGGATTGATATGTTGAGTGTGAAGTTTGAATACAGAATAATAGATAAAGTGAGATGTTTGAGACGGTTACTTCATTTAGGATTAGCTGCATTATTAACTAGACGTGTAAGCATAGCAAATGAACAAAAAGCACTAATAAACAACTTCAACCTAGTCAAAGAAAGCCTCATCTCAAGTTTATAGCTTTCAGATTTCAGTTCCACCCTACTTCTTTAAACAGATCAAGAGAAAAAAGGAAAAACAAATCCAAAACTACATTCAAACTCAAATTCATCCAAAATAAAAAGAAAATCAAAGAGTTGAGATCGAAGAATACCTGAAATGTGAGGCTAAAAGGATTCTTAAACCCTCGTTTCGGCAAACGGCGACGAAGAGGGGTTTGGCCTCCTTCGAAGCCAAATTTATGGGTTCCTCTAGCTTTTTGTCCCTTATGACCTCTCCCTGCAGTTTTTCCCTTACCAGAACCAATCCCACGACCTTTTCTCCTCTTCTTCTGTCTCGCTCCTTTATTATCTCTCAGATCGTTCAAACTGAGCAAACTGTAAGCCCTAATTCCATGAGGAAAGTAAACCTTATCAAGATTAGAATTAGGGTTAGGGTTCAGAGTTTGTAGGGATTGAAATGGAGATGTTGATGAAATTGTTGCAGAAATGAAACTAGGTTTGTTATAAATTGAAGATTGGCGAATGGAGGTAGCTAACAGTGACGTCAATCTCCTCCTTAACATCTTTCTTCTCCTTCTTGAAGGGTTTGATCACTTGAGATTAGATGTTCTAGGTTTGCTGCATTTCAAAATCTAGGGTTTTGTTTTTATTTTTTCTTTACCTACAGAGGAGGAAGAGAAGGGTCTAACTGGTTTGTTTGTCCCAGACTCCCAGTGAATGATGCGTACTGCGCCTGCAGCGTAAAGTAATAAATTTCACATGGAGAATTTATTTGCACCCCACCACAGACCCCCTGTTATGTAAACGCCTACGCCTCTCTTATGCTTACATTTAGTTTACACCGCTTGTGTGGCCCTACATAAAAATGATCTAAGGGCTCAGTTTTGTGCATGATTTTCTCATCACTGGGATCACTATACAAAAATCACATTGCTCTAAAAATCTCAACCCATCAAAAGTTAATTGAAATTTCAAGTTTTGTGAACCATTTCCACTTTACTGTCAACCAATTCTGTTGGGGTAAAAGTTGTATAGTGATATGTTTTCAGGACAATCTAAGTAACCAAGAAATTATCTTCACATAAAGTTTGAAAAATCTAAATAACCAAAGCATGGAGCGGGAGAAAAAGTGTAAGTGCGGGAGCGTTAAATTTAAAAACAGTTCACTATTGCGAATTGATTCAAACTTAGCAAATTATTATCCATTTTTTACAGTCCTAGGACATATTTTACATGCAACTACTGTGCTTGCGTTTTGAAGAATGGAGGTGCAACGAGGTAACACCAAATTTACAACAAACTGGAGCTTTTCAAAAGAATCAAATGATCACTTATTATTGGCAACCAAAACCCGTTTTGAAGAATGAAGGTGCAACAAGGTAACACCAAATTTACTACTAACCGGAGCTTTTCAAAAGAATCAAATAATCTCTTATCAGTAACCTGTAACCAAAACCTTCCTAGGGCTGGGACGTTCCTCTCAAGTTCTCAACCCCCGAATTCGCTGTTTACGAGCAGAATTGCCTTCAACCAAGCCATATTAAATCTCTTTGGATTTTGGAAGCTTAGATGATGAATTTCTAGTGCTCTTTATTTATTTTTCTGCCTTGACAAGAAATTCCGATCCATGATTTCAACCATTTAACTGTTGTAAGTCTGCTGATATATAAATCATAAATGAAAAGGCTACTTCAGTTAATTTAGATCTGTAAAAAAGCATCTTTATCTCTGTACACACTACTAGCTTATCTGCAACAAACAGACTTGAGATCTTTAAACTTCCCAAATCCAGATAAAGAACGCAGAAATTGCATTATCAGGTGTGTCCAAACAAAGCATCAACTAAACATACCCTAAGAGAGGGTAAAAAAACAGAAATTGCATTATAAGGTGTGTTCAAACAAAGCATCAACTAAACATACCCTAAGAGAGGAAAAAAAAAATTTGATGAATCAACAGAAGTTCAATTACTTGCAGTCATCAGAATGGTAAAAATTTACAGTTACAAAGGGGCACAATAAAATCAACAGGTTCAGTTCAGTGTATAATAATTGAGCCCTCGTCTAAAAAGGACTGGATATTCAGTTCTCCCCAAGCCATCAGAGAGAGCGAAAATTAAATAAAAATATTACACTTATTATTAGTAACACAAGATCACAGAATTAATTCTGTTCCTTCACAAATTACCTGACAATAACGGCATACACGATCATGAAAACCGACTTCTCATTAATTTATATATCTACCTGAGACTGCATAAGGACAAACACGTACTCTGCTTTCAGGAAAAGCCATGATTTTGCAAATTTATGGAGCCTTGCCTTCTGCCCTGCTTCTCCTCACCATAGCTTTTCCAACCCTCCCTCTCTCTCTCTCTCTCCTACAACAACACTCATGTGCCCTAATTCAGGAACCATTCAGACTATACTAGGAGGATCTCCTACCCAATTACATATGGCTCGCGGCCAACGAGTTCTGACGCAATCAACTAACGGTGCATGCTGAGGAGGCTCAGGCTGAGTCACTTCGATGACAGTGTCTTTCCCACTAGAGCCATCTCCAGCCAAATTCGGAGGCCCCGCAACATCTGCCATAAACTCCTCAGGAGTCCATCTCGGTGGAACTGAGACTCTCAATTTAGAAAGCCGAGGTCTCTGCATCGGACTCTCACCACCAGACATTCCTTGGCTTCCATTCAAAACTGACTTTGCGATCCCATTAAAATGATAAAGATCAAACAGTTTCTTTCCCATCAATCCGGTTGAATCTTTCAAACCTCCCAAACTCTTATCTAAATCTAGCAAAACCTGCCAGAATTCATTCCACACTATAAAACCCATACTGCAAAGGTGATTGAGTTTCTCTTGTGGGAGATGGACGCTTGTTTCCCTGAGGACTTGATGAAGTCCTTCCTCACTTATAAATCCTCCTCCTCCACTCTGATCTTGGGCGTCAAATGCTTTCCTGATTTGTGATTCACGTTCTTCTAGTTCATTCTCATCTTGAACACTTGTATCAAGAGCAAAAAGAACTGTGTAATGGGACTCGCTTCCGATTACCCAGATTGGGTACTTCGGGCATTTTAGATTCTGGCCAACTTTACAGAAATTAAGAGATTCGAGCAAAGTAAGGAATCCAACTTCTACATTTGTGGGTATGCCCTTTAGAAACATGCCACCACCAAGATCCATCCTCCCGTCAAAAACATTAGGGACAGCCTTTCCACAAAGAAGTAAGTTCACGATTTCCTGTTCCATAACAAAGACACAGTATCTATTATGTATTGATCAGCCCTAACCCAAATACCAAAAGAAATAAAGGGAAAATAAGAGAAGTAGAAGAAGAGAAAGCTACGGCAAGCGGTGTAATACATACCTGTGAGGCATGTCCAAATGGAGCAGTAACCAATGGTAGATTAGGATCATCCCTGTCTGCTTGAACAGCCTCCTACAAGTTCAAACCTTCAATGCTTTAATAATTTCACTCCTACAAACGTCAGAACACACAAAAAAAAAAAAAAAAAAGCCTTGTAACCACTAAACAGTGACACGGTATAAGTTATCTATCAAACTACTTTGTTTTCTGTTAGAGCACTCGTTCCACTCTTCACATAAAATTACTTGCATAACGTCCTCATGATGTGTGGGTAAGGAATTAAACACAACTGGAATTGTGAAGGACTTTGGTTGCGAACTCGATTTAATTTATTCTATAAGCATTTAAAGATGTTGATTAAGTCCAACTTTGCATGCACCTACCATAAGCATGTACAAACCCAGCACAGTGAAGAGTTAGTTCAGTTCAATGAATTACATGGGCATGCTCTCTTGCAAAACTACCTAGTTACCGGCAATCAGTTCAGTGAAGAGTTAGTGCAGTCTGCTGAGGAAGCAGAAGGTCTGGCTGCTCTGGAAGCAGTCAAATGGACTAAGGAGTTAAACTAGTCTATTATATATTTTCTGAACTCTGCTAGTTGTAATATTGGTTAGAGAACCAGGCCCCACCTTGGTGATATCCAACCCCTTATTTCATACTTTGATGTTTGTAAAATTTAAGTTTATGCTCAGCCAATGCAGCAGATGATGCCTTAGCCTCTACGCTTAGTATCATCTTCTTTTTGTATCCGTGGCTGATCCCCTCCTCTTTTCTGTTTGATCTTTTAAGCGTTGATACTAATATTGGAACTGGGGTGGTGCCTGTTGAGTGTTGCCTGATATATTTATCCTCCTTTGATCACCAAAATAAATTAAAAAAAATGTAGCTGCAAAGATTTTGTTGTCCCAAGTAGTTCTATTCAATGGAAAACCTGGGCAATGCAAATATTGGAAGTTTGGAACTTATCTTTAGAAAGTAAGGACTTCAACAAAAT
>MVGT01002221.1:1843-37667 GCA_002174775.1 Macleaya cordata | reverse complement strand
CCCTGTGAGGTGACCGAAGAAGGTGGAGATTCACTTCCATCTTGATATTTCAAACATAAATCATGAACATCACAAAAAGCACTAGCAGATACGTCTCATACAAGTAGGAAGAACAATGCACTAACGGTAAGTAAACTAAGCAAGCGTGTACCAAAATCCATTATATCCGTTGTATTCATAAATGAGATGAAATCTTACCAGTCCCCGAGAAAGTAGAGCAGAAATTAGGAAGAGCAATGCCCCCAAACGACTTTGGAAAACAGGAAGCAATGCCTTCAGCTCATGACATGCACTCATCTGTGAAGTGTATGTGTTAACTCTTAAAACTTTTACCAAGTCTGAAGCGGATTCAATTGAAAGACCTTGTAAGGCTTTTGCGATTATCTATAAGATGAAACATTGCAACCACCATAAGCAAAATCAAACACATCGAAGAGCTGATAAAAATGACTGAAGTTTCATCAGCAGTCTGGCTTTTCATTTTCTTCATGATCGTTCCAGCATACCAGTAGCTATCACAAAATAAAGTCAAACAACAAGCTAGAAATGGCCACCTTACTCACCTCATCCTTCTGATCATCTTCAGAACCCTCAGGGAAATTGTTTAAAACATTGAGAGTTGCAATTACAGCCCTTCTCTTACTTCCACATAAAAATAATATGTCTACCATACTTCGAACCAAAGCCCTGCAAAAAGTTCAGCAAGGGATCTGAACATATGAGGACCTACAAATACGAGGGATAATATTCTGGAAATGAAAAACAATTAACCATTCAAAGCGTCAAAATAAAGTAAAAATTTGATCACAAAAGATTCAAAGACCTTGATCCCTGTCACTAATTTTTAAAAACATTCATCAGTAATCCAAAAGAAGAAAATATGATTGGACCATGCAGCAAGGTCATGGTGGCCTAACATCGAGCAAATGGAAAGTATGGAAAGGTTTGATGAGCAACATAGATAAAAGAAAGACCAAAATCACAATTATAATCTACAGTCTACGCGGAAATGGATTTGTCAGCATAATTACAATTCACCACTCAACAGTATCTAGATATATAAATATGGATCGAAATTTTACAACATCCTGACTGTTTCATTTCGGTGGCTGTGAGCCAGTGACCGAAACGAGGTATTCTACTTTATCTCAGTTTGTGGGCATGTGTTAGAATTGTTCATTTATGGTTTCAAAACTGAAACATTTGGCCAAAATGACATTCTCTTGTACACCCCAAAACCAATGTTGCTAAAATACTTAAGCATGTTAACTAGCATACACTACATTTACATAAAAGATACACTAGTCAATCTCAATTCCTCTACTATAGCTTCACCAAACAACAAATAGCGAATAATCTATTTATATATCATGGTACATTACTGGTAAATTTTATCAATCTAAAGAAGTTATTGGTAATAGTTAAGGGGGCATTTGAGAACCAACAATAGAAGCACTTCCACTACAAAGACTTACAATTCAAATGGCAATACATTAACATATAAGTTAAAAAGCCAAATTAATTAGTTTAGCAACAAAACATAACAAGACATTTTATTTAAATAGAAGCTTAGGGGTGGCAAGAAGGTCGTGGTGGTGGCACGGTGGGCATGGTGATAGTCAAGTGGTCGGGTGATGGTGGTGGAGTGGTGGGAGTTGGTGGTAGTGGTGTGGTGTGGTGAGGTGTGGTGGTGGGGACGGTGGCGGTGACGGTGGTTATGATGATGGTGATAGTGGTCATGGTGGTGTGGTAGGGGTGATGATGGGACAATTGGACATGTGGCAGTGGTGGTTGTAGTGATGGTGGTGGCATGATGGGTCACGAACTCATGATATCCAAGTGATTGGGTGGAGTTAAGGTGATGTTGGAGTAGAGGTGTTGTCGTGTTGATAGTGGTGGTTATGCAAAGGTCGTGAGGTAGTGGTGGTGGGGGGTGGGGCAGTCGGATGATGGTGTATTGTGACAATATTGGTGAGAGGTATAATGGTGACTTGCATAGCCTATACGTGGATAGAGGAATAAGTTACTACAGAAGGCTCTAGTACTGGTCAGGGTGGTAGGTGGTTGACCTGGTGGTTACAAATTCAAACAAAGGTTGTTTGAGATATTTAATACTTTGAGTAACATAATTAGGTTTTTTTTCGAGAAAGAGAAAATTCAAATAACTTAATTAAGAATATTTGCACTTGATATTTGAAATGAACGATTTAGTAGTTAGCGTAATGCATTATGTCTAAGGCTTATAATATCGATGATTATATTGATATAATAGGATCATAAAATTCTTATGGGCAGAGTAATCACCTTGCCTTTCCATCTTCAGTTAGAGAAGCAAAATTACCCAATGTAACAGATTCACTTTGAGAATATCTACTTGGACCGAAATTTTGTGACGGCAAGTTGGCTGTATTTTTACCTAATTCATCTGGGAAAAACAATAGGTACTTGAGAAGAAACGCCTGCATTGCCAAACAAAAGATATTGTAAGACAAATTTCTTTACAACAAATGATGAAATCATCTTTTTTTTTTTGAGGGGAATGATAAAATCATCTTAAGACATAATACTATTCAACATTGGTAGACAAGCAATAGTCAATCGTCAGTGAATACAACAAGTGACCTAATGTAAAAACGACCCGAAAAATGATAAGCACTTAGTCAGATTTACAGTAAAGTGTTAACTGTCACTTAAATTTTAAATTAAAAATAAGACAAAAAATAGTGAAATTTTGATATATTTGAATTTTCAGCAAGGGAAAGAAAGAGTGTGATATTTGAGAATTTAAATTTTTAGGAATTTATTTAATGATAAGAGTATTACTAGAAAACCTCCTCTTAGAAGGAGAGGGTGATAACCCAAGTATTAGGTAAAGGAATAAAAACATTTTATTCAGCTTGTGTACACAGGCACTTTTTTTTTTTTGAGAAAAAACACAGGAACATAAAAAAATTTCCTTTTCTTGTTCTGGACAACATTCAATAAATTTCAGGTTTAACTCACTAGACTCAAGCTAAGTCATGTTTGGACAACATAAACTACTACATGTAGGAATCCTTCATTAGCTCCACACGTAGTCAAAGGTGACGGCAAAGCGTGCAGGTAAAAATCTGCTCGCCTTGCCTGAGACCAATTTCCCCAGGTTTAGGCAATGGGCGCCTAGGCAGTCCCCTCGCTCGCCTTACGTCGCCCTGAAGAATTGTTCTGCGATGCCCAGGACAAAACTCACTTTTTTGCTTCTTTTATTTTATTCTTCTTCAGTTCAAACTCTCTCTAATCTTCTAAAACCCTATTTCTTCCTATCTTCAATCCTCACTCCATTAAATCACTTCAAAACAAGATTTGTTAACTTGTGTTTTTCATTGATTTGCGAATCTATGTTGTTTTACTACCATTCATGCATTCAATTCATAAAAAGACTGTTGGTGGTCTTGCTATGTTAAAGTATTGCTGCTTTACATATATACTCCATAGATGTTGATGACTGTTGTGGCCAAATACTAAACACCTGATGATGTGCAATTAAACAAACACAATAATGGGCTATGTCTATTCTAACTTCAGATTCAAATAGTGGACAAGAATTAATTTTACCTAAACGTAGACAAACCACATATATTGAGCAAATAGTGTAAGAAAAAGAGGAAGTATGCACTTTATGACAAAAAGTAGATAACTAGATACGCAACTACCAATTTAACGAATTGGCATAAAAGAAATTGCAAACCATTAAGTGTCTTAGTATTTTACCAACTTACCAAGCTCGGGTAAAGATAATAAAGCATGGATTTTGACAAAAAAGTAACATATGAAGTGTAAAGGTAGTTTAACACCACTAACAGGGCTTCACATAAGACTACATAATGATACCCCATGCTATGGGGAAATACAAACGCCGAATGATAAAACCATCCACTAGCAGGGCATTACATAAAACCAAACATATGGGCTTCATATGAAGTGTAAACATAACCAGCACCACTAGCAGGACATCACATAAAACTACACGGTGATACCTCATGGTATGGGAAAATCAAAACATTGAATGACAAAACAATCCACTCACTGCTTAAAAAAAAATAAAAAATAAAAAAAATAAATAAATAAACTACTCACAAAGCTCAAAAGTAAGGTCTTGTGGCCTCACCTGTATGGTTGCTAAAACACCACAAGGTCCCCCTTCATGTTGCACAAGGCCCATAGATGTTTCCGGATCAGAGCTAAACCTGTTGGAATTATTTTTTTTACAAAAATCAGAAAATATAACCATATTAATAAATATTTAAAATATAAAACATTGGATTCTATGAACACCGACTCGTACCATGATTCTGATTTTAAAAACCATATATAGCATATGAATAGTCAGAATTGATTCCTTTAAAACTGGCATAACCTTATTTCAGCCAAAGGATATAGAAGTAAGAGTAAATTCCGGTGCAAGAGCAGGAAGTAGGCTCAGAATATTCAGAATTAATATCGATCAAAAAGAAATATTCAGAATTATTGATCAATAATGACGCACAACAGATTAAGAACTTAGAAACTTTAAAAAAAAACTCACAACTACTACGAATATGGTGGAATTAAGGGTGTATTTAGTAAAACCATGTAAGTAAAACAGTAAGAAGGCCGGAGCAGGATAGAAAGTTCTTGCAATTGAGCACAGAAGTAACTAAGATGAAGCAAGCTATGCTATAAATATGTGAAACCATATAGTTTATTTAAACTTGCAATTACAGGTTTTTTACTGATAAAAGAAAAAGGGTTTCTCGCAGCTTTCCAGTAAGTCAAAAAGACTAAGGATGCAGCTATTGAGGTTGGTCATTCTAATCATGTAGCTCAGTTTTGGATATTTCAGCTATCATCAACCTGTCCTGACTCCTGTCCTATATTAGAGATTATAACTTCCACCTAGTTGGCAACTAAGAACTATACGGAGATTCTATTAGTGCCTTTATAAATACTTTAAAAAAAATATATCAAACAATCCTTTAGCTATCTCTTTGCCATTTTATTGAAGGTTGCAAAAATAGGTGCTTCCTTGGAAAATCAAAAGTTATCTGTGGAAAAACAGTAAAAAACTGAAAGTTCATCCAGAATACCACCCCCACTGCAATAGTGTTTAAGGCGAAAACAGGAAGGAGGATTTTAATTCCTATTCATTTGTTCCTAGAAACGCGGCCCTTTTTATTCTGAACCATTTTTTCAAACCAAATGTTGTACCAACGTCATATCTTCCCTGCATCCATCTCACATCGGTGTAACATGGCCTAACATGAAGAAGCGTAATTTAAAGAATGAAATGTTCTGATGTGTCAGTGAAGCATGGTTTGTGTTCAACCAAGACATGTACATATATATGTTACACAGGCCAGAATCATTAAAAATAGATAAGCACAGAATTGCAGACATGGAACACGTATATGTATAAAGGGAATTCTACATATTATGGACGCACAAAACCGAACTGACTTAATTGGATAGCACTATAGAGTGGTTCAGCATATTAGTATTGGCTAACCGTAGGTTTAGGCAAGGTGATCATGTTGAGAACATTCAAGTATTTAATATGGACAAATATGGTAGTATGCAGTTAAATTAGAATCAAACTGAAGCAGCTCCAACAGTCTTGGAGAGGCGCCATTAATCAGGTAAGGACCAGACCTAGCTGAGAGCTGCTGGATGCATGAGTCTTGAAGAAATAAGCTTAAGGCAGAAAGGATTGAATTTATTGTGAGGTTTAATGAAGTTGACTAAGGGGTTAAAAAGGTGATTTTTGCTTATCCAACCAAAAAAAGGTGCATTTCTTTGTATCTTTGGGAACTTTAGATTATGTTAATATTAATATTATGTAGTGTACGAAAGATTAAAACTTAAAAACCAAATTATCTTGTTATCCTTTTTTCAACCTTACTCTCTTGAAGCAGTTGACTGAAGATAGCCAAAGAAGTTTGAAGGTGGTAGGTGCTATATTGCTTCAATACAACTTTACTTCAACTGATATTGCTCCTACTTTCATGTGATAGCGCATTAGGGTTGTTCCATACTAAAAGCAGCAACTAGATCTGCTAAAAAACTAGTGATGTAGAATATCTCACCCTCATGTATCTCAAGGGACTGGACCAGAGTGAACGCGTGTTAGGTTACGTGGCCGAAAGGGACTTCCCATGTGGACAGTGGACCCCTCATATGTTACTTCTAGCTTTGTTTTATTGTATTCTAACTTAGGACTCTCTCTTTCCTTTTTCTGTTAGTATGTGATTCAAGCAACGATCTAATCCTTTTTAGACTAGTATTTGATTCAGCAAGTTTATAATTCCCTTGTATACTAGACTTTCTATGCAACTCTACTTAAAGAGCTTGCTCTATTGTTTTTAGACACACATTATGCTCATTCAATAAAACTTAGTCGGAGAAAGTTTTCTTAATCTTGTGTGCATGATCAGTCTCTTCTTCACTATGCTACGTTAGCATGAAAATTATGTTTAACAAAAGAGATCATACAGAGCATTGCAAGATTTGGTCCTTGAAAATCCCATCAGAAGTCTTCTTTTTTTTTTTCCTATGGACGGCTTTACTCAATAACACTCTCACAACGATAATATGCGGAAGAAAGGACTTCTCTTGGTCAACCATTGCTCCCAATCAAAGAATCTGCTGACCCCATCTTCATACACTGTCCATGGTCTACTTACATTTGGAACATCTTCTGTAGGGAATTTGGGTAGTTTTGGTGTTCCCTAACGAGTCTCCAGGACCAATGTATTGAGTTAGAAATCTCCTCCCTTCTCTCAACTGAGAAAACCTATTTGGCATCTTCTTACAAAAGCTGTTTGTTGTCATATTTGGGAAGAAAGGAACAAGCATATTTTCCAAGACAAGGCTGAAGCATCTCTAGATAAGATCCTGTATAATTTTTTCTCCTCTCTTCTTTTTTGTTATCTAAGTACAAGGAAGTAAGAGGGGTTTTTGCCCTTTTCAATCCCATCCATTTAATAAAATTCCCAATTGCTCGGAAAAAAAAAAAAGAAGCCTTGGCAACAACATGGCAAATTTTTAGTGGTCTACTAACAAAGTTGCACATTAGAATCTAGTCCAACTGTCATAACAACAATTAATACGCAGTTCCAGTAACTAAAATGTCCACTTTGTATATAATCACAGAAGGTGTAGAGAGAGGTGCAAACAGTTTAAATACCATCACTTATATTTCTAAAATTGAAATTGCAGCTCCAAACGCAGCAGAAATGCTACAATAAAAAACATTAACTTAAATTAACCAACCCATCAAAATCATAAAAACCCACAATTCAATAATTAGGCTTCAACATTCAAATGTGCACTATGCTTACATACCTGATACCTTGATTACTCCATTGTGAAAGAATATCCCTCGAAACGCAATTCCCAAACACCATTGTAAACAATTGATCCGCATCCTTCAGTGACAATTCTTCCCCAAAGTTTAAATCTTTCCCCACTTCTCCCTGACTAACAGCATCCACCTTTTCGATTACCGCACTCTTCTCTGCCCTAGCAGCAGTGGGGGTCTTATCCAAAGCAACACTGCTACTACTTTTCTCCGCCATTGAAACTGGAATATTCTTCTCCGGTTTCGCAACTACAGGGCTCTTCCCCATCATCATCATCCTCTTCTCTGCAGCTGCCGCCATTAGTTCTCTTTGCAATTTCCTAGTTTTTGCCTCCGGTGATTCTTCCTGACTAGAAGAAACCGTTGAAATGACAGCATTTTCCCTTGGTTTGCTCCTTTTCGCCTCAGGTGGAGAAGGTTGGAGACTCATACGTAACGCCATACGCAAATCATCTTCGTCTTGATCGGCCATTGAATCTACTTCTAGTCACAGAGAAGAGTAAAAAATGACCTAAGAAACCCAATTTCTAGGGTTACAAACTAGACATTGATAAACGATTCAACAATCATAAGTTATAATCCGCCATATTAAACCAAAAACCCTCGGATCGGGTCTAAGAACGAATGAATCTGAGAAGAAGAGCGAATCAAAATCGAAACCCTACAGAATTTAAAACCCTAGAGAGAGAAAAAGAGAAGACAGCGAGAGAGAGAGAGAGAGTTACACGACCTATTTTTCATAAAAGAATACGTAGGTCCGTACGCCTGGTCAACGGGAAATAAAGCAAGGGACCATCTTTCTGTGCGTTTTGGGGAAAAAGGTCGTATTTAATTTGAAAGGACTAATATAACCTTATAAATTACCTTAATTAGGAGTTAAAATACTTGGTAGTTAATCTAATTTTGAAATGATTGGAGGATGGTTTCGGTACATAAAAATATGTATTGATTAGTGTACTTAAACAGGCATGGAGACTTTCCCTATTGGGGAGGCAAGTGGGAGAATCACCTGAAAGAAAGTGCCAAGTCTAATTTGGTTTATAAAAGGCAATAACCTCTCACCGTTGGATTTCATCGAGATTTATAGTAGATCTAAAGGTTAAGAGGACACAAAGGGCAAGCACAAATTGGGGCGGGACTAACACCTATGCAATCCTGTTCAAAGAAATATTAGCTAATTTAATTATGATTATAAATTATAAATTATCTTTATTTATTATTAATTATAATTATTAATAAGTATTTTTATTATTATTTTATAATTTTTATAATAAGTATAAATTATTATCATTATGAAACCTATAATAATTATAATTAATAATTAATAGTTTGATTATAATATACTATAATATAATGATATATTTTATTTAAAATAATTATTATTATTTATTAAATATTAAAATTAAAAATATAATATAATTATTATTATCATTATTTTTATTATAATTATAATTATAATTAATAATAAAGTATTATCATTATAACTTTTATTAATAATTAATCATTATTTATTATAGCGGAGAGAGGGGAGATAGAAAATCCATGCAAATCTCACCTATATTGGCTGGACTTGGCTAACCCAACTTTTCTTCATAAATCTTCAAAAAAGTCCATGGAAGTCCATCACCTTACAAATCTATCATTTTGATGTCCACAACCACCCACATAGGACTTCTATGGACTTAAGCAAAGTTCACAACCACCAACATGGGACTTCTATAGACTTCATCAAAGTCCACAACCACACACCTCCTGATTTCATGAGTTTATGAAAGTCCATCGAAATCCTAATTGACTACCCCCTGTTAAACTGAATTGAATTAGAGCATCGAAATCTGCATGTTCATTATTTTATTTTTTTTGGTGAAACAGAAACTTCATTAATCTAGGCTGCAGTAAGCTCGGTCGATTAGAGTTCAAAATATAAGTAGGCGGTGCAGAAGACCACAACCAATCAGACACATGGTTCTGAAGTGCAAATTATGCTATATTATGAGCAACAGTGTAAAAAGTATAAGGAACATAAACAAATTTAACATCCACAAAAGATGACACAAGAGTCTTAATGTATAAGAGAAAATATCTAATCTGCCAAGGAAAATTTTGTTCGAAGCCCAAGATGTAACGAATAATAGCATGGACGTCTCCTTCGACCACGCAATGAGTAAGACCTAATCGTTGAGCACAGTTGAGGCCAAAAAGAAAAGCTTGAGCCTCAGCTTCCATATGATCACAAGTGGTATTATCATAATGTACTACAACCTCTAAAAGCACCTCCATGGTCGCATGCAACAACAACACATGAGAAAGCACACGAACCAGTCGTACCACCTACGTTGATTTTAAGGAAAGGAGAAGAAGGTGGACACCATCGTTGAATAAAATTCAGATTATAAGTAGAATGGCCATCTTCCAAATTTTCACATGCATTAGTCCTAGAGTAGTCAGTCACAAGATTATTGGTTTTATGCAAGACATCCAAAATGTTCACCTCCTTGTTATTAAATACAACTATATTCCTCGCTTTCCAAACACACCATAATAAACAAATGCCATGAGAGAATTTTTTTTCACCATTTGGAGAGTTGATCCAAGATGATAACATATTATGTAACGTAATATTTGGATATATTTGGATCAACAACTCTAAATGATAAAGAAGAAGCAAAGAGAATCTATTGGGTTAAACGGCAATCGATGAATAAGTGATTGATCGATTCTAGAGATGAGTAACAAAGAGAGCAAACAATATGAATGTCATTTACAAATCAACCAATATACCCGCTCGAATAGCAACATCACCTATTAAAAGTCGCTAAGCAAATATTTTAACCTTAAGCGCATAGAATGGTGTAGCCCACAGTTTCTTCCAAGGAAAAGATGAACTTGAGACATCAATGGAAGAAGATAGTTGATCATCTTGAATAGTCTTATAAAATGATTTGGTAGTGAAGTTCCTTGTTTTGGTCTTAATCTATAGAATAGCCTGCACCTCAAATTTAGTAACTAAAGTTTGCAGTAAAGGATAATTCCAGGTCGTGGAACCTAGGATAAATAAATCACAAACTCTGCAAATAAAAGGAATTAGTGAACTAGGCTTAAAACCAGATAAAGTGGGAATCTACGAATCATCCTAAATCCTAAGAACATTACCATCACAATAAACCAGCATATATAACTAATCATTTGAACTAAAAGGATATATAGATACTTTACGAAGAAAGGGAGTATAGGCGACAATGGAGAAATCAGAGAAGATGAAGAGATGATGAAAAAAGAAGGCAAGGAAGAAATTTAGGAAAACACAGGGGACAAGGAGGTGGTGGCTGAACTCGTCGTACCAATTTGGCATTCAACAAGTACACATATTAGGGTTGTTTAGGAATCGCCGTACTAATTTGGCAATCAATGATTTTTTAACAACATCTAAAGAACGTATACCTAACCCACCCTCGGATTTAGGCTTATACAATTTAAACCACCTTAAAAAATGGCGTTTTCGTTGGTCGAAATCATGCCCCCACCAAAAATCTCTCTGTAACTTAGTTAGTGCATCCAATGTGTGTGTGTTCTTGATCTAGAAACACCACTCATTTTACTTGGAGTGTTCTAGATCTAGAACTAGAAAATGAATTAATGAACTACTCATCACATAAGATGTTCTAGATCTAAAAATACCATTATAAATAGAGTGAGTTTGAACTATTTTCATCAACTATTACCAAGTTATTAGAGCAAGTACTATGACTCCCGTCTTTCTTCCAAATTAGAGAGCTTTGAGGGGTAAAGGCAAGTACTAAGGTGAGCTCTGTCTCCCTAATTCCACCACCCAATCTCATAAATGGGGACAAAATTAAGGGAAAGCGGGATCGACAGATGGACTGGAGGGCGAAAGAGGGAGTAGATGGAGATAGAGGGACTGAAAGGCGACACTCCTTTTGTCGCCCATTATTTAAAAAAAATTAGTTTGGGCGATAGAGGGAGTGTGGGCGAAAATTCCTCTGTCGCCCCCTTCTCCAAATCTTTAAAAAAAAATTGTTTTCAATTTTTTTTGTTGTATTATGGTTTTTATATGTTTCGACACACTAAGTCTGTGGGGCGCATTTAGATACTATCTAATTGTTGATATTTGGTGAGGTTGTGTCCTCACCATGTAGATCAATATTATAAAAAATCACCCAATTCTAAAGTTTCTAACCCTTTAAAAAATTGATCCAAAATCGATTGAAAAATAATGATGAGAAGAATGGTTAAGAAAAGAGTCAACTTTTGATAGGGTTAGAGGTTTTAGAATGTGATGATTTTTTGAGGATGATCTACATGGTGAGGAGAACCACCTCACCAAATATCAGCTATTGGATCGTATCCGAGTGGGCCTCACAAGATATGAGTATCGAAATATACATAAATTTTTATACAACAAAATAATTCATTTTAAAACAAAAAAAGGTGATGAGGGAGTGTCGCCATTCACTCCCTCCATCTCTCAAACACCAATTTAATACTAAAAATAAAAAATGGACGACACATCCAGTGTCGCCCTTAATTGGGTGTGTTGCCCACTAACCTATCTATCGCCGCCCCAAATTTTGAGAATTCACCCTTAGTACTTGCTCCTCCCTCTAACTGCCATTTGAGGCTTGAAAAATTAAATTTTGGGGGATACGATAGTACTTGCTCTTAGAAAGCATAACACATACTCTTAGTTTCCAAACTTGTTCAAAACCTTAGTTTAGGTTTTTCAGTGGAATTTCAGTGATTGAGCTTGAGGTGTCAAGTTCATGGTGATATGCTCGTAGTATTCGAGTACTGGTTCAAGGTGCGGGACTTGGTCAAGTCTAAGTTGGAGATGCATCAAATTATAGGAGGTGTTGTTCGTGAACTCAAATTGCATGCACAGCTCGTTAAGGTTGGCTTGGTGGATTCCAAGTTGTATGCATGAGAATTGGTGATTGACTAAGAGGCAGTTTGTGTAGTTTGAAGTCATGACAGATCTATAAACCGTAGCTGATTATAACATAGAGGGAGTTGTAAATCGTGTTTGTCTAGTAGTAAATCGATTTGTAAGTTCTCATTAAATCTTAGTAAATTTTTGTTGGACGTGGTCCTGGGGTTTTTCTCAAGGTTAGGATTTCCTCGTTAGCAAAATATATTGTGTTGAATTTTTAATTTAGTTAGAAATTTAAATATTCGGTTCTTGTTTATAATTCTGCATATTAATAATTGAGTAAGTCAGTATTCTTGTTATAGATTTTTTCCACTTATATTCACCATTTAAATGTTTAATAAAAACAAAACAAAAAACCGACCACATTGTTATCTTCTTCTCCTCCTCCTTCATCGATCTTCTTTTTTATTTTTTATTTACTTTTTCTTTTTCTTGGAAGTGCAGTAGAACTTCACAATTGGGACGGAACCACTTCTTAAAAAATCGATTCTTGAAATCAGATTATTTTTTCTCATCAATTATCATCTTCATCCAACCATATGTTTTTCTTATTGATGTTAAAAAAAGAAAAAAGAAACATAAGGTTTATTCTAATTCCATATATCTATTTAAAAATTTAAGTCGACTTACTTTCTTAATCTATTTTCTTATGACATGTTTACTACGAATTCCTGTCTTTATAAGACCGGCTTCATTTCCAAGTGACTCAGTAGAATTTCATTTTTCTTACATATTGAATGTAGTGCCATATTTTTTCAATACTCTTAAATATATTTATGAGAAAAAGTAATGATAAAGTGAGCATTACCTAGCTATGTTAATCTCAATCCACACTCGGAATTTACTCATTCTACTCAACGAGAATTTCACAAAGTCTCCTCAATGAGAATATAGGAAAAAAATAAATGCCACAGTTTTTTCCTGTACACTCTAATTCGAAGAACATTGTTCAATTATGCAAAGATCATAATTGCACATTATTAATGGTGACAAATTTGGCGATGTTATCTAACCCCCACATCTTGAGGCTATACTCATATTGCCATCCACTCATTCCCCAACATTTCATGACTATATAAGTTTATCAAGAAACCATAAAAAGTTGATCATGTATCATATACATAGTTAAGTTGTGCACTCAATGATGAGAATCATCTAAGATATTAATTTATCTTGGCACATGTGACATATATCATTTTGAATACTTATGTCCACTGATCAACTAAGATAGATGATCATGATCATATATTTTCCTTTTACCACGTGATGCTCCTCTTATTGGAAACTCGAACAAAAAGTGTGCAACATTGTTCATACCTGATCCTTGTCTAAGCAAAGACCCCTTATAAAATCAGAGTAAATTTGGATATTTCCATCCATGTATCGAATCTCTTCGTTAATAACAACAATCTAACTAATTTTGTATAAAACTTTTCATATGGATAGTGCCCATAAATTAAACTAAGGTGCCCTGATACTCAATAGGTATGATTAAGATGTCTTCAAATATATCTAAAGGGACATCATTTAATACAAGGGGGCGGTTTGGTCCATCTTCTAAACCACATCAAATAACACCATCTTATCATATAAGATGATTTAAGGGCACAAAATATAAACGTCTTAACAAAAATAATTACACATAATATAACAATTGGATAGTATGTACGCCTTATAACAACCATATGTGTATAAATATACATACATACATGATAAATACAAAACATACATGCAGTAACTATATTCTATTTCAGATTTCAAAGGTAAAAGTTATCATAAACATTTTTTTTGGCAAAAGAGATTATTATATTATATTAGTGTCTGGCTAAGGGCCATGCAAACTGTTATTGTCTGATATTACAATATCTAAAAGAAATGATGGAAATTGAGAATTCTTAATCATTTTTATCATTACAAGTATTTTTTTCATCCAAAATTAGTCAAGGAGTGTGCCGCCTTGTTTGCCGTTCGTTTGACATGATGAAAGGTCCCTTGGGTTTGTCAATGTTCATGAAAGAATAACTCTCTCAATGTGTAGTCCAATTTGAGTTAGGGGTTAGGCATTCCCTCCGTGCAAAACTCAAACATCATCGGCAATCAGAACTAAGGCACACCATCAGACTCGATCTCATCGCCGGAACTCACCTTTAATTGGTAAGTAAACCTTTATTATCATTTCATAGGTGACTAGATTGCATAAGACCTAAGCATCATTAGCTAGAATGGACTTAGAACATTAGAACACATGAAAAAGATTGAAATCCTATCTTGGCTAATGAGTATCGATACTACTCCAAGGGAGTATCGATACTGCCTTGATCTGTTGACTACAGATCAGGCCAGTATCGATACTGCCCCAATGGAGTATCGATACTCCCCTGACCTGTTTGTCTAAACTGATCAAAGGACTATCGATACTGCTCTAAGGGAGTATCGATACTGCCTTGATCTGTTGACTACAGATCAGGCCAGTATCGATACTGCCCCAATGGAGTATCGATACTCCCCTGATATGTTGATAATAGATCAAGGGACTATCGATACTCCATCAGAGGACTATCGATACTCCTCTAGCATTCTATTTTGTACGTGGGTTGTTGCTAGAGCTCTAATGCTCTTTTTGTTCATTTGTCTCATTTGACCTAGGTTTTGTCTTATGTCTATAAATAAGACCAAGAAAAACATTCTAAGCAAGGAAGAAGAATTCAGAGAGAATATTGGTACTTTTGAGAGAACAAGGAATATACAAAAAACCATTTTTCTGTCTCCATCTCCATGGTTGATTCCTGCAAGTTTTTGTGAGGAGAAGATTCTTTCCTTCTTGAGGTTTGTTTCCATACTAACCCTCTTTAGACCTTCATCTTAGCTAGAAAAGTTTAGGATATTCATCTAGCATGAAGTTCTAGTAGGTTTTAGAATCCCAGAACTTTCTAGCACTTTACAGTCACCGGTGGAGTTCCGGTGAGGTCGTCGGCGAAGCTCCGGCGAGTTGCATACTTGACAAGGTTCAAGCGAAGCTTGTGGATTCAAGCACATAGGTGTGAGACTTGGAGGACTCTGAGTTATGAAGAAAGACTAGTCGAGGTTTGCACGAGGGGATTCGTGTGGTCGATGTTAACAGCTGTAAGATTTCTAATAACTCTTAGTGGTAATTTCTGAACTAGGTCCCAGGGTTTTTTCCGTTAGGTTTTTCCCCGTCAACAAAAATCATTTGTGTTGATTATATGTATATGTGAATGATTTTTGTGCAAGATTGAAATATTTGATTCCTCGCAAGTTCCGCACTTGTGAATCGAATAAGTCAATCCTTGTGTGTCTCAACATCGCGTCGTTTAGCTTTATCGCATATTTAATTTTAAAATAGGTAGATATTGATCCCCCTTCCATATACACATAAGTATAGGTGATATTTCAATTGGTATCAGAGCTTAGTTCACCTTTTAGGGCTTATTATCCCGGTTAGATCCGTGTAGTAGAATATGGAAGGAAGTTCCGTGAATAGACCTTCATTGTTCAACGGAAGTAACTATGCATATTGGAAAGCACGCATGAGAGCCTTCCTAAGCTCTATTGATGAAAGAGTTTGGAGGGTTGTCAAAAGTGGTTGGTCCCCTCCAACCATAACCGCCACAATTGATGGTGTTGTTGTAACTAAACCGAAAGCTATTGATCTCTGGACTGAAGACGAAATCGATAAGGCCATTTATAACAACAAAGCTATATTTAATGCTGTAATAGCAGATGAGTTCCGTATTATTTCAAATTGCCTTATAGCAAAGGAGGCATGGAAGAAACTAAAAGTCACTCATAACGGTACCCAAACTGTCAAGATTGCCAAATTGTAAATGCTTACATCTCAATTTGAAAATCTTCGTATGGAAGAAAATGAAACCTTCAACGAGTTTTACGGCAAACTCGGTGAGATAGTGAACAACTCATTTGCCCTAGGAAAGACCATCTCAAACTCCAAGATAGTCTGTAAGCTGCTGAGATCTCTCCCCGAGAGATTTGAGGCCAAAGTTACGGCTATCGAGGAGAGTAAAAATATTGATGCTCTTCTTTCCTGAGGAACTTGCAGGTAATCTTAGGACATTTAAATAGAACTTCAGAATGTCCAAGAAGCCAAAGAACATTGCTTTCAAGGCTTCTAAGCAAGGGACAAGCAAGGATGACAAATCCTCCGAGGCCTCTAGTGACGAGGAAATTGTTCTTCTCTCCAGGCAGTTCAAGAAGTACTTGAAGAAGAAAGGGGGATTTCAGAAATTTGACAAGTATAATCATTCATCCTCTAAGTTTAAACCTCATGAGAATGTCAAGTCGTTTGACAAGAAAGTTGAGAAAAAGAAGAGTGATGAGATTCAATGCTATAAATGTCATGGTTTTGGCCATACTGCAAGTATTTTTCGAAACAAAGGAAGCTCAAACCACTCAAAAGGGAAGAAAGCAATGAATGTCACGTTCGATGATTCTTCCTCAGATTCTAGATCCTCTCAAGAGAGCGAAGAAGAGACAAAATAAAATTATATTGCCTTTACTGCCTCTCTACTGTCATCACGACAAATTCCAATTTTGGGAAGAACAAATATGGTAAGAGACCATATGTGAAGAAAGAGAGCAAAAAGGTAAGAACACCTAAGCCAATGGATACAACTCCAAAGATGAAAGAAAAATGGGTTTGGGTGAAAAAGAATGTTGAAACCAAAGCCTTGGTGGCTCTCATGACATATAAAGCAACCACATCAGATTGGTTCCTAGACAGTGGTTGTAGCTGACACATGACTAGAGACAAAGAATGCTTCTCACATCTTGAAAAATTCTCCGATGGGAATGTCACTTTTGGAGATGGGAGCACGGCCAGGGTAACCGAGAAAGGAACAATCAAACTCCCGGGAATTCCAGAGAATCATAACATCTTGTACGTCGAAGGTATGCATGTAAATCTCTTAAGCATCAGTCAAATTTGTGATTCTAACTATTCGGTAACTTTTACCTCTCAAGGGTACACTATTAAGGATCCGAATGGGTTAGAAAGCATACATGGGAAGAGAACTTCCAGCAATTGCTACATAGTAGATACATCAACTGAATTGTTGTGTAATCTAACCAAGTTAGGCACCACACTTCTATGGCACCAAAGGTTGGGCCATGTTAACTTTAAGGACCTTACCAAATTAACCAACAAAGAAGTTGTGAGAGGTATTCTAAAACTGTGTGAAGAGGTTGATGGCAAGTGTGGAGCGTGTTTAGTGGGAAAGCAAACACGAAGCTCACACAAAGCCTCTAAAGATATTCTCATAACCCAACCTCTCCAAGTAATTCATATGGACCTCATGGGTCTAATGAGAACTCAAACCATAAGAGGTACTAGCTACATTTTGGTTATGGTTGACGATTTCTTTCGGTTCACTTGGGTGGCTTTCCTCTGTGAGAAATCTGATACTTTTGATGAGTTTTTTGTCATTGCGCAGAGAATTTAAAATGAATAAGAAAGAAAGATCAAGAGAATTAGAAGTGATCGAGGAACCGAATTCCATAGCACCAAAGTTGAAGACTATTGTGGTGAACATGGAATCAAACATGAATTCTCAGCACCAATCACTCCTTAACAAAATGGGGTTGCTGAAAGAAAGAACCGGGTAATTCAAGAGATGGCAAGAGTACTCCTTCATAACAAAGGTCTTGCTCAAAGGTTTTGGGGAGAAGCAGCCTCAACAGCATGTTACCTTGTAAACTGAGTCTACTTGAGGACCAAGACCTTAAACACTCCGTATGAGTTGTGGTACGAGATGAAGCCAAATCTGAATTACCTTCGGACTTTTGGAAGTACGTGCTATATATTGAGAGCCTGTGAGCATCTAGGGAAATTTGATGCAAAAAGTGATGAAGCCATCTTTTTAGGGTATGCGCTGAACAGTAGAGCATATCAAGTCTACAATAAGAGAACGGAATCGATGATGGAGTCCATCAATGTTATGATTGATGACATGGGGTCAAGACATAGAGATCAAAAGGATGAAGCATTGCCTTCAAATAGGTTGGAAAATGAGAAGACTTCTAAGTCCCAAAAGGAAGCTATACCAACCTCGAATGAATCACAAGGAGCCACACACGGTGATGATACAAATGAGAGGTATAGTGAAGGTGTTATGGAAAGCCAAGGAGGTGTCTTCAATACTCAACGTCCTAAGTGGGCATGGAGTCATACTGAAGAGAACATAATTGGGGATGAAACCACAAGAGTCAAGACGAGAAGACAAGTTGAAAATATTGTCAATTATGTGTGTTACCTGGCTGACTTTGAACCAACAAACATCTTCGATGCTTTTCAGGATGAAAATTGGATCGAAGCTATGCAAGAAGAACTCAACCAAGTCTCACGGCAAGACGTGTGGTTTCTTGTATCAAGGCAAAATAACATCAATGTCATAGGCACCAAATGGATATTCAAGAATAAATCTGATGAATATGGTACTGTGGTTCGAAACAAGGCCAGATTAGTCGCACAAAAATACAGTCAAATTGAAGGTGTTGATTTTTGATAGTCTAAAGTCACCCTACAGTTAATGAACTTAACCGTATGTCAATGTGACTATGGTTAAGGATCACACTATCACCTAATTAAAAATTACTAAGGCGATAAGAGTACAACAAAAATCTCNAGACTCACTAGACTCTAACTCAAGTTACATTGACCATCTTGAGTTTACCTTTGACACGAAATTCGACAAACATAAAACATGGACCTTTCAATTTTGATGAAACCTTTGCTCCAGTTGCTCGATTAGAATCTATAAGACTCATGATGGCATTTGCTTGCTATATGAAAATGAAACTATATCAAATGGATATCAAGACAACATTTTTAATGGAATACTTCAAGAAGAAGTATATGTGGAGCAACCAAAGGGATTTGAAGATCCACATCACCTGGATCATATGTATCGTCGAAAAAAGGCATTGTATGGACTAAAGCAGGCCCTAAGGGCATGGTATGATCGACTCACCACTTTTTTACTGAAGAAAGGTTTCTCAAGAGGGGGAACCGACAAAACACTATTCATATAATGGTTAAATGAAAATGTGTTCATGGCACAAATATATGCGGATGATATTGTGTTTGGCTCAACCACCTCGAAGGAAGCTGATTCATTTGCAGAACTTATGAGCAAGGAGTTTGAGATGAGTATGGTGGGTGAACTTACCTTCTTTCTTGGATTACAAGTCAAGCAAACTCATGATGGAATATTTGTATCACAAAGCAAATATGCTAAAAACTTGGTGAACAAGTTTGGCCTGGAATCTGCCAAAGTTTCTCACACACTAATGAGTACTACTAAGAAGCTGCCAAAAGATGAATCCGGAAAGGGGGTTGACCAAAAGACCTATCGAAGCATAATAGGCAGTCTGCTCTACCTCACGGCTAGTAGGCCAGATATATCTTTCAACGTGGGATCATGTGCGCGCTATCAAGCTAATCCAAAAGAGTCGCACTTGAAAGTAGTGAAATATATCATTTGATATATCAAGGGAACTCTTGGATATGGGCTTTGGTACACCAAGGATACCAACTCTGAAATATGTGCCTACTCTGATGCGGATTGGATTGGGAATGTGGATGATAGGAAAAGTACTTTGGGAGGATGTTACTACCTTGGTCTTAACCTTGTAGCATGGCAAAGTAAGAAGCAGAACTCTCAATCCCTCTCCACTGTCGAGGCTGAATACATCGCCGCAGGTTCGTGCTGCACTCATTTACTTTAGATGAAACAAATGCTTAGTGATTATGGCTTTGAACATTCTACTATGATTGTGTACTGTGATAACACTAGTGCTATTGACAACACAAAAAATCCTATACAACACTTTAGAACTAAGCACATAGACATTAGACATCACTTTATTCGTGACCTTGTCGAAGAAAGGTAATTCGTCTTGAGCATGTGCCTACTGAGAAGCAACTTGCAGACATCCTTACCAAGCCTTTGGACTCATTGACCTTCGAAACCTTAGTAGGGCTATTGGTGTAGTCTCCGGGACGTAAACCAAAAGCAATCACTCTCTTACCTTGTTCTCTCTCTCTAACCCTCATGGTATAGGTAGTTGAGTGTGTGGTCCCTAGTTTGCATTGCATCCTAGGTGTCTTAAGGTTGTTCTCCGTTCTTTGAAAATCTATCTCTGGGTTGTTCTTGTTTCATATGCTCTCGCATGCTGCATCATTTTTTTTTCGTGTATAGGTCTCAACCTTTGTGAGAGCTCCTGTGATCCCTTCAATTGTGTCATGATCATGTTTGATGGCACCTGATCACATGACTGTGCAGTTATTGAACACTTGATTTTGCTGAATATTCTTGATATGCTAATTGAGATCACAAGTTTGTTGCCTCACTGCTTTCATTCGAATCGACGAGAATTTGTGTGTGTATCTTATGTTTGATTGATTGTATGTGTATTGATCCTAATTTGTGTGATTTGCTCCTTATCTCGAACTATGTCAAATGAAACTAGTGTGGGCGAGCAATCATTGCACTTATGTTTCAATTTTTGGCCTCAATCAATGCTGTTGATATACACCTCAAGAGTGAGTTCTCGTAAAATATTTTGAACTCGGTGTACCACTTAAAGAGTAAGCTCTCGTAAAAGATTTTGAGCTTGGTGGAGCCACCTAAAGAGTAAGCTTTCGGAAAAGATTTTGAGCTTGGTGGCATGACTGCTCATAGTGTGATCACATGATGAGTCTCGGTGCCTTGAGAAATAACAAATCAATAATAAACTCTCGAGCAGTCTTGATGAGTCATGATACATGCTCTTAGGCTCTTTGTATTCTAAAATACACCTTCACGGAAATACCTTAACATGTGGATCTTGAACTACGTTGAGCGTGCGGTGTGATACGTCCTCCATACTACTGGGGTTTGAGATAGCCAAGAAAGAGAAGAATCCTAATGAGTAATCAACTTTCGAGGATCTTGTCACATGTTGAAACATCATCGCTAGTACTCTTACTTATTTCTCGACTCGATGACCTTAGTCACGAATTCAAACTTGTGTTTTCATTATGTATGGTTGCGTATATCCTTGAAAAACTTGTGAAATGCAAGGCTCTATGATCATGTGCCTTGTTGCTCATCTTGATGGTTGTGTCCTGTGAGTTGGGGTTATTGTGTTCGTGCATGAATGGGGACTAGAATAGCCAGCATCTCAATTAGGGTGCATAAAGAATCTCATTTAGAAGAAACTTCAACCTGTATCGATACTCCAAACAGGATTATCGATACTATGCTGTGTTACTGGGAGTATCGATAGTCATATTGGGCACATCTAGAAAACTTTCTTTTTGACTATCGATACTCAGATGGGGAGTATCGATACTGGGCATCCCTGGAATCAGGGTAAATAGGAGTATTGATACTCCATCTACGAGTATCGATACTGGGCGTATCGGGCTTATGTACAGGAGGACTATCGATACTCCAACTAGGAGTATCGATACTCCCTATTTTGGGCACCTACGACTTGTCTCAATTTTTATGCAACTTGAGGGCCTCTTATAGGGAAGTATCGATCCTTTTTCACTATTCATTAGTCTTCTTGGGTTCTTGAGAGAGAGAAAGAGAGTGTTTTTGAGAAGGTTTCTTCAAGGTGAACCCCAACTCCTCCATCTTCTTCCTCCTTCTTGGGTGTTTTCTTCGATTCCTCTCTGCTTCTTTCCATGGACAATCATCTAAGGTAAGTTCTCACTATTTTTCTTATTTATTGCAAATCTTTGTGTTCATTCAAACCCTAGATTTCGTTCATCATCATTATAGGTGTAACTTGTGCCTTAGTTTGCTCCTTCATTGTGTTTGTGGTTGTTTGGATCCATTCTTTGAAGGTTTTAAAGCCCTGTGTTGTTTATCTTTGCATATTTTTCTCCATGGCTGGTGGCAATAAGAGAAAAAACCCTTCCACCGCCACTTCCTCTTCCGCCAACCCTAAAGGCAAAGGTGTGGCTCGACAATGGTCCCCTATCATTTGTTCAGTCACTGGAGAAAAATTTTACTCAGCAAATTGCTTGAAGGATTATAACAAAACTTTTTCCAACATTCCCTTATTGTAGAACGTAAGGTCAAGTACGATCGTCGTGTCTTCCTTAAAACCTATGAGATCATGCACATGCTTCATAGTGTTAATTTACTAGAAGGCGAGGGAACCGGCTATCCTAGGCTTGTGCGTTTGTTTTACTCAAATATGCATGACCTTGACTTTGAGAATTACTCCTTCAAGACCTATGTCATCGGTAAGATCATCACGGTTACTCCCGAAATGATCTATGATATCTGCAAGATTGAAGCAGTAGCCAATCCCATTGTGTTTCCTCCCCCCGAGAACCGTGAGGAACCTATTGTTCCTTCTCGAGACCAAATATCTCGTACCCTTACGAGTGTTGTTTATCCTTGGACCCGGGATAACAAGTTTCCCTTATGTCTACTTCGAAGAAAAGCACCTCACATCTTGACTCAGATGCCCCTGCACCAGTTCTTGGGAACAAGGTGTCATGAGCATCCTCCTTCAGCTACGTGAGGCCTCCATTAACATGCAACTGTGCAACTCGGATATGCATACGGTGTTGGGGCAGATGGTACCCATCGTCAACCACTATGCTGCGGCTCATGACCTACCTCTTGTTGAACCTCTCGTGGGTGCTTTTTCAGTTGATGCTGATGACAAGGATGATGACGATGCGGATAATGATGACGATGAAGCAGCTGACGATGATGAGGATGAAATAGATGATAAAGATTAGACTAGGATTCTCCTTAGTATAGGTTGCATTTAGTATTTGGATCTTGCTAAAAACTCTTTATGATGTTTACTTCCTTTACCACATCATGTTTAAACTTGACTTGCGTTTAATTGAATGTGGATTGGTTTGATAGCATGCTCTGTGTTTTGCCACTATTTTGCACTCCTGCTATACTATCATGGTTGGTATATCGTTGTCGGTCTCCCCATGCTCTCCCTTCGGCCTTTGTCGATTTCAATCCAAAAAGGGGGAGAAAAATGTATGGGGGTGTTGCACAAGATAGGGGAGTTGAATATATATATTGTGATATCTTGATGACTCTTGTGTGATTTTGCAGAAATTCTCATGTTTGCTGTGTTCTTTCAGTTTGGAAGGGTTTGCAATTTTATTTGAGTCCCATGTAAGAATATCCGTGTTGTAATGCAGTTTTTTTGGGAAATTTCTTATGTATGGGGTTTTTGTCATGAAATTGACAAAGGGGGGGATTGAAAGGTCCCTTGGGTTTGCCAATGATCCCTGGCAAGCCAAACACACTCACCCACGTAGGTCGCGGAACCATAGCAAGCCAACTCGCTCACCTACGTTGGTCGCAGAACCATAGCAAGACAACACACCTACCCTCGTAAGGGTGAGGGAACCTTGTCAAGCTAACTCGCATACTAAGTCCATGGAACCATGACATGCCACTCACATATCGCCGGGCAGGGTCCGTGGAACCATGACATGCCAACTCACAGATCACTCGGGTGGGAATCCGAGTGGAAGTAACACAGGCACCAATTCACCTAAGGCATACACGGTTCTCGGTGTCTTCGTGAACCCTATCAAGCCCGGTAGTGAGATGCCACTACCATCTTTAGGCGATCACGGACAGAAATTCCTTTTTGTCACATTTAGTTAGGGTTAGGCATTCCCTTCATGCAAAACTCACACATCATCGGCAATCGGAACTAAGGCACGCCATAGGACTCGATCTCGTCGCCGGAACTCACCTTTAGTTGGTAAGTAAACCTTCATTATCATTTCATAGGTGACTAGATTGCATAAGACCTAAGCATCATTAGTAGAACAGACTTAGAACATTAGAACACATGAAAAAGATTGAAATTATGTCTTGGCTAATGAGTATCGATACTACTCTAAGGGAGTATCGATACTGCCTTGATCTATTGACTACAGATCAGGCCAGTATTGATACTGCCCCAATGGAGTATCCATACTCCCCTGACCTGTTTGTCTAAACTGATCAAGGGACTATCGATACTACTCGAAGGGAGTATCGATACTGCCTTGATTTGTTGACTACAGATCAGGTCACTATCGATACTGCCCCAATGGAGTATCGATACTCCCCTGATCTATTGACAACAGATCAATGGACTATCGATACTCCATTAGAGGACTATCGATACTCCTCTAGCATTCTGTTTTGTGCGTGGGTTGTTGCCAGGGCTCTCATGCCCTTTTTGGTCATTTGTCTCATTTGACCTAGGTTTTGTCTTATGTCCATAAATAGGACCAAGAAAAACATTCTAAGTGAGGAAGAAGAAGTCAAAGAGAATATTGGTAGTTTTGAGAGAACAAAGAATATACAAGAAACCATTTTTCTGTCTCCATCTCCATGGCTGATTCCTGCAAGTTTTTGTGAGGAGAAGATTCTTTCCTTCTTGAGGGTTGTTTCCATACTAATCCTCTTTAGACCTCCATCTTAGCTAGAAAAGTTTAGGATATTCATCTAGTATGAAGTTCTAGCAGGTTCTAGAAACCTAGAACTTTCTAGCACTTTATAGTCACCGGTGGAGTTCCAGTGAGGTCGTCGGCGAAGCTCCGGCGAGTTGCATACTTGACAAGGTTCAAGTGAAGTTAGTGGATTCAAGCACACATGTGTGAGACTTTGAGGACTCTGAGTTTAAGGCACACTCACTCACCATTGAAGAGGCGGTTCGTGGATTCGAGTCGTGAAGAAAGACCAGTCGAGGTTTGCATGAGGGGATTCGTGTGGTCGATGTTAACGGTTGTAAGATTTCTAATAACTCTTAGTGGTAATTTCTGGACTAGGTCCCAGGGTTTTTTCCGTTAGGTTTTTCCCCGTCAACAAAAATCATTTATGTTGATTTTATGTATATGTGAATGATTTTTGTGCAAGATTGAAATATTTGATTCCTCGCAAGTTCCGCACTTGTGAATCGATCCTTATGTGTCTCAACATCGTGTCGTTTAGCTTTATCGCATATTTAATTTTGAAATAGGTAGATATTGCTCCCGCTTCCATATACACCAAGGTATAGGTGATATTTCACATGAACATAGCAAAATCCTTCAAAAGTGGTTGAAATCGCTATCAATTCCTACAGGTGAGGATGCTTCTCTAATCCGTTAGGCTTTTCTTTCCCTGAATAAAATCAATTACTTGTTTGCAGTCCCCTTCTAGGATGATATGAGTTACATTAGTCTCTTTTGCCCACTTTACTGCAGAGAGAGCAGCTAAACTCTCTGCAACTTCCACCATTAAAGCTAGGGAGCTGGAGGACCCCGCTCCGCTGTACTTCCCTGAAGGATCACGGCAAATAAACCCCATTCCAGATAATTGATTAGAAGATATAAATGATGCATCAAAATTAATTTTGAGATGACGATGCAAATGGGTTTTCCACTCATTTAAAAGTCCACTGGACTCATTTGAAGTGTCGAAGTGTATCAATTTTTGAAATCTTTCTTAAGTAGACTTAAATTGGCTTAGAGAGAGAACATAATCTTTTACAGTTTGAGGGGGGATCAGTGTTTTCCCTTGAAAGACTAGAGCATACCTTGACTTCCATATGTGCCAACAAACAGTTGCTGAAATTGATGCGATGTTATGGTCATCATCTTCCCACGGATCTGGATTTTGAAACCATTTTAAAAACCATGAATGAATGGAGGTTTTATGAATAGAGATTAAAAGGAAAGCATATGGAGTTGCAAACCATACAACTCTAGCAAATTCACACTCAATGAAAAGATGTTGAACTGTTTCAGGGTGGCTCTCGCAACACGGGCATAGAGTGTCCTCAAATTGAAGGATATTAGTAAGTCCCTCTTTTACTAGCAAACAAGTATTGAGGCACTTCCAAATAAAAATCTGAATTTTTGGGGCAACTCTCATTTTCCAGAGTTTTGACCATTCTATTTGAGCTTGATATTCATTAGATTGTGTTGAGAGAGCCTTATAGACAGATTTTGTAGTGAAATTGCCATGCTTTGTGAGGGACCATCTAAGATTGTCTAATCCCAAAAGGTTTGTTTTCATTTGAGTGATGAGATTTATTGTGGCTTTGCCGAAAAGCTTCCCAAGAGTACTAAGGTTCCAATGGCTAGTGTTAGTATCAATTAATTAACTAACTTGTTGTATATTTTCCTCCGAAGAGTTCGGATTGATTGTGGGCCCTGGAAGAGAAGTAGGAGGCATATCTGGAATCCAATTGTCATATCATATGTTGACCTGATTTCCATTGCAGACTTCCCAAATTCCATAATTTTTTAGAAGGTGAAGGTTCTTAGAGATCCCAGCCCAGATCCAAAAAGTACCATTCTTGGAAGTACATGTGAAAATATTTTCATTCAGGAAAAAATTCATTTTAATGATTCTAACCCATAAAGCATCAGGTTTTTTTTATCACACCTCAATTTTTGGAACTATAAAATCCGATCCGATTCACTGAGCTCGAAAAGTGAGGCGTGTGAAGTGTAAATTAAAGCAATGAATAAAATCACCTACTTTCTCTTTTTGAAAAAAAAAATCATTTAATAAATAGTTAAATCTAGTCAACATTTGTAACTATTTGGTAAAGTCAAAGTCAATTTAGGGTTTGGTCAACTTAGAGTCAAGCCAAATCAACTTTCTTTGTTACTCCAACTCAGTCAATTCTAGTCAAGTTTGAGTCAATTCAAAAATAAGATAAACACTGTTTAAAAATAAATTTTCATTGTCAACTGCACATACTTCAGTAAAATGGTCATAACGTCTTAACCGTAAATCAGAATCGTACAAACAAAACCATTCTGGACAATAGATGTAAAGCTCTACAACTTTATTAGAAAAAGCCAAGGGTAATTCAGATCATAAATTACTCAAAACTGTGCCTGAAGTTCACTAACTGATGTGTACATAATTTCTAAAAAATAACTTCGGATTTCTAATAATATCCAGAAATCATAAATTTGAAACTGAAATTACTTCCTTACCAATTATCCGAAATATATGATATAACACCATTTTGAAAAGAAAAAATTGAGAGCTTTAATTTTTGCAGAAATAGACGTTGCTCAATTTTGAGCGAAATATGTCCAAAAAATGCACTTTTCTAAATATCATGAAATATATACAAAAATGTATAAAACTTAATTACCCTAGTTCATTGCCATGGAAATTAAATGTAAATTAATACCTCATTTGCATAATTAAAAATTCAACAAGTAATCATATAAATATAAGAAAATATCTTAATTCTCACAAACAACCCATAATCCCAATTGATATAGTAGTAATTTAGTTCTTCAAATATAATACATACATACTTAAGAGATCCAAGTTATCTCTTTGAACTGTGCTTCCTAAAATCCTCCGCCCTCAGCTTGATCTGTGGAGGAAAAATATTGGGTGAGTAAAACTTAGTAGGTACAACATATCTAAAAATAATAGATTTGAAACATGCAAAAATTAGCATATTAATGCATCAAAAAGAGATTTTTTTTAAATAATTAACCATTATTTTAGGTCCATTACATCGGTTTCCACCGTCTCCTCAAGTCGGAAAATAACAGTACTTGCAGGTGTTATGGGGGGTCTCCCATTACCGATACTATCTAGATTTATTTTTAATCTAGATAACAAGTTATTAATAAGCTTCCATTAATTCATTTTTTTAATGAATAAAACATCAACCCTGGCATTAAATAAATAAATGTAACCATGCAAGATAAATATATTTCATATGCATTTTCATAACAAAACATAAAATAAGATTTTGTTTATAGTAGGGATCCCACCTACCTTAATTTGATACCAAAATCTTATCACCTACTTGATTTATTACTTCCGGATGTGATGATTGATGATGTAATCCTTGATTTTCAATGATATTGATGATACTACTAGTAAACTATTATAGATTTAATGAGAGAGGATGTAATGATGTAGATGAAGAGGTATGTTATGAAGAGTGAAGAAAAATATGTATATTAAGAAGAGAAATTAAAGGTGTAACAAGGGTGTAAGCATAAAATAGATGAGAAAGATTTGTGTTTGGAAGAAGAAATAAGAGGGTCTTTATATAGGGAAAATTTTAGATTTTTTATTATTATTAATATTTTAATTTTTTAATATATAATATTTTTTTTATTCCTTAGTGGGTGCTACAGTAGCCGTCGGTGGCTGCTATAATGCAACCCACGTTTTTATTAAAAAAATATTTTTTTTATTAATTAATTTTTTTTAGAAAACTCTCTTAAAGCACATTATTAGTTTCCATGCAAATTACCATGCATATGAGAAATTTATTTCTCAAATCAATACACATCCAAATGGGCATACTTTTTACTAACTTAAATATGTTGGTCAAGTGTGGAATCCACACTATGGAATTTCTTGGATTATATTTTTGGACAAGCCGCCACCCTAATTTTACCAAAAGAGTTGTATTTGTTGTATCAAAGTTTTTAATAACCAGTCCTTCTGCAGAAATTGGAGAACAAATCATAGACCAAGCTTTTAAATAAACCCCTTCTTTCCAGAACTTTTGCCCCACCGAAAGTCACGTTGAGCAGAGCACAGTTTTTTTGTAATTTCTTTTGAGATGGGGAAACAGGACATTTGATAGTTGGAGCTTGGTGAGAGTGTAGATTTAACCATAATTGTTCTTCTTGCTTGGGAGAGAAATTTTTCCACCCTTGGAATCTGTTAGAAAATTTTGCTATCAGTCCCTAAAAGCATTTGATCTTTGATTTTCCTATAAACAAAGGAGCTCCCAGATATTTATCATTGATGTTTATCTTCTTAACTCTGAGAGCTTGAGAGAGAATCCGAATTTTGCAGGAAGATTTGGACTATAGAAAACAGCGATTTCTGAAAATTGATCATCTGTCCCGAAGCTTCTCCAAACTCCATGGAGATGTCTATTAAGTTCCTACATTCATTGAGATTAGCCCTGGTAAATACCAAAATGTCATCTGCGAAGAGCAAATGGGAGATTGAGGGACTTCGTCTCGTCACTTTGATACCATTTATTTTCCCTTCAGAGTTTGCTTTCATAAGTAGGGAAGATACGACTTCCATACAAATAATGAAAAGGTAGGGTAAAAGAGGATCTCCCTATCTAAGACCACGAGAAGGTTTAAATGGTTTACCCAGACTACTATTTACCAGAACAGAAAGAGAGGTGGTGCTTATACATTGGAAGATGAGATCACACCAATCCTCAGAAAAACACATTTTTTTAAGGATAGCTATGATGAATGTCCATTCTACCCTATCAAAGACTTTTGACATATCAATCTGTAAACCTAACAACCCATGCTTTCCTTTTTTCTTTTTCATAGTGTGAATTATTTCATGAGCAATAACAATGTTATCAGTTATCTACCTTCTAGGAACAAAAGCAGATTGAAAGGGGGAAGTTATGTTTCCCAGAAGAGGTTTGAGCCTATTTGCTAAAAAAATTTATATTAATTTATAGACAGTGTTGCAAAGGTTGATTGGCCTGAAATCCCCAGCCATTTGGGGGTTTTTGACTTTAGGAATGAGAGAGAGGAAAGTGTGGTTGAGTGACTTAGGGATAAACTTAGTTCTGAAGAATTTTTGAACAAGGTTAATGACATCAATTCCAACAGTCTCCCAACATCTTTGGAAGAAGAGAGCTGGTTAGCCATCGAGACCAGGAGATTTTTAAGGTGCCTCAGAGGATAGAGCTGCGAGGATTTCATCCGCTTCAGGGATTGCTGTCAACATGACATTTTAGGCATCAGAGACCCAAGAAGGAATCCCTTCCAAGAGAAGAGTACAACGATCAGGACTGGTAGTAGTACTAACATCCTCAAAATGTTGTGTTAAATATTTTGAAATCAACTCAAAACTTTCAATCTACTCACCATTAGGATCCTTTAGAGAAGTTATTTTGTTTCTTACAAATCTATTAGAGGCAAAGTTGTGGAAATAACTAGTATTTCGGTCTCCTAAGGCAATGGTTTGATCTCAAGATTTGTCCTTCCAAAAGGACTCCTCCAGATCATACCAGTGATTTAGAGCAGAAATCAGGGATTGAAAGGTAGTATCTGACAAATTTGACCCTAAATCCGATTTCTGGTTTATCTTGAAAGGTCCATATTTTATGTTTGTCGAATTTCGTCTCAAAAGTAAACTCAAGATGGTCTTTTGTAAATCTGAGTTAGAGTCTATAGAGTCTTGGTTCACATCGGTTGAAAGAAAAGAAATCTACAAAGGCTCCGAAAAACTCGACTCACCACCGGAAGACATCCTAGGATGGTAAGAGACTTAGAGAAACTAAGAACCATAGGTGGTTACATCATTGGAGTGTTTCCCACACTTTTTAAATTGCCTTATGATTTTTAAAGAAGAAAAATTGAATTTGGGTTGTTTAATTTCGAAACCAAAGTAAAACTAATGGGTACTTTAAAACAGGGAACAAAAAGCCAAATCTCATCTGATAAACAGATGAAGTTTGGTTTAGAAACTGAACAGTTTTATTTCGAAACCAAACTTTAACTGTTGACAGATGAAGTTTGATTTTGAAACTAAAGTTGTTGGTTTCTAAACTAAACGATAAAAAAACCATCAGTTACCTTTTGGTTTCGAAACCACAGGAATTGGTTTCGAAACCACAAACCATCGCCCAAATTCGAATAGTTTGTGCGATTTTTTTAAGCTGTAAAGTAACCTTTTTAACGCATTATTGCTCATCTCCCTCTAAGCCTTGTTTTAGGGAGATAATTGAGCGTGGGAACCATTTCTAAGTGGGATGAGAGGCTCAATGGAATGATCCCTCATCTCCAATAATGGTGTCTACCATTAGCCCTAGAACTAATAATTTAATCTAGGATTAGGGTGGACATTTCATTATAAATAGGGGTTGAAACTTCAGTATTCTTCAACCATTCACCCCTCACCTCAACAAGCACTTGAGAGTCTTCAACTCTAAACCCTTAGTTCTCAAGCTTGTTGGACTTGGTTCAAGTCCTTCCCATTTTAAACCAAAAATTCTATTTTTGTGTGCCGGTGGAGTTTCGGTAGTTGAGCTTGGAAGTGACAAGCTCGTGGTGAAATACTTGTGGAGTTAAGTATTGGTTCAAGGTGCGGGACTTGCGGAGTTCAAGTTGGAGACGCATCAACGTCTACTAAGAGGCAAATTCGTGGAGTTCGAATTTGTGGAAGAACTGTATACCGTGGTTGTTGGAGCGTAGAGGGAGTCGTAATTCATGTCCATCGAGTGGTAAATCGGTTTGTAAGTTTTCATTAACTCTTAGTGGATTCATTTCGCAACTTGGTCCTGAGGTTTTTTCTAGTTTAGTTTTCCTCGTAAAGAAAATCTCTTGTGCATGTTTTTATATTTGTTGCGAAATTAAAATATTCGATTCTTGTTCCGCACGTTAAGAATCGAATAAGTCAATACTCTTGATCAGATATTTTAGTTTTGTTCTTCATCACCAGTTTAATTGTTATTAGGTGATAGTGTGATCCTTAACCTTAGTCACATTAACATACAGTTAATCCAACTAAATCGTAGGGAATTTAGACTTTCAATTGGTATCAGAGCGGGTTCACTTGTTGGGTTTAACAACCTAAGTTTGATCCCTATTTTGACTAAATGGATTCACAAAAAGAGGGCAGTGCTGTAAACAAACCACCATTGTTCAATGATAGCAATTATCCATATTGGAAAGCTAGAATGAGGGCTTTCCTTAAGTCCCTAGACCAAAGAGTTTAGAGAATTGTAGAAGTGGCTTGGTCTCCTCCTACCATGATGACTGGTACTGGAAACAACTCTAGAGAAGTTCCTAAACCGGAAGACCAATGGACTACCGATGAAACTGAGACTGCTACTAGAAATAGCAAAGCTCTTAATGCCATCTATGCTGCTGTAACCGCTGACGAATTTCATCGCATATCTAATTGTGAAGTTGCAAAGGAGGCATGGGACATTTTAATGGTAACCCATGAAGGTACTAGGACTGTTAGAATAGCAAAACTTCAAATGTTGCCTACCCAATTTGAAACTATTAGAATGGATGACAATTAAACCTTTGATGAATTGGCTGACAAAACTTCAAATGTTGACTCCTTTGCTTTGGGTGAAGTTATTTCTAACTCTAAAATAGTTTGTAAGGTTTTAAGATCTCTTCCCGAGAGATTTTAAGCCAAAGTTACGGCTATTGAGGAGAGTAAAGATATTGATGCTATTTTCCTGGAGAACTTGTTGGGAATTTAAGGACATTTGAGGTTGGTTTCAAATCTTCATGGAAATTAAAGAACATTGCTTTTACAGCCTCAAGAAGTTCCAAGGAAGAAGACTTCTCAAGTGATGAAGAAATGGCTTTTCTCACATGACAATTCAAGAGTTTCTTGGAGAACAAAAAGGAGAAGTTTCAAAAACCAAGATTTGGTTTATCTTCCAAAATAAGGCCAAAGGACAAAGTCAAGAACTTTGATAAAAAGTTTGAGAATAAGAACTCTACAGAAGTTCAATGCTTCAAATGTCATGGCTTTGGACACATGGCTAATGAATGTCCAAACATAGCTTTGGCCAAAGCTAAGAAAGCAATAAAGGTTACACTTGACGACTCCAACTCATCTTCCAATACTAGTGAATCTAGTGATGAAGAAAAAGAGGAAATGAAGGCTATGACTGCTACTCTCTCTCAAATATTCAAAAATGCTGACACTTCTAGTGAATATGAGAAGAATGATGAAGAAATAGACCCAGAGGAATTGTGTGCCAATCTTCTCAAAAAGAGCATGGACCTGTCTAAGGAGAACAAGGTGCTGGATGGGAAGTTGACATTAATGCAAACTGAACGGGATGAAGCCATGATCAAGTTGCAAGAAAGCCCCAACAAAACAGAGGAACTTAAAGAGGATATTTCAAGGCTACTTATCAAGATTAACTCTCTTGAGTTGGATCATGGAAAAGCCTTAGATGAAATCAAATTTCTTAATTCCATTCTTGCTGTAACCAAGAGAGATTTGGTCTTATCAAATAACTTGTTAGATAAATTTAATTATGGTTCTAATTTTATATCTAACTTGTTGAATGCAACTAAAACTGTAAATGATAAGAAAGGATTGGGTTATGATGCTACAACAAGTTCCAACTCACCGCAAGGAACAAAGTTTGTGACAGCCAAAGAACAACATGCCCAAAAGATCCTTCCAAAGAGCACATCCACCCAAGCTAGCAAAAATCTGGGTAAGGTAAAAGGTACTTATTTTGTTGAAATGTGTTTATACTGTGCTATTTTAGGTCATTTGTAAAATACTTACAAACTTTATATGAAATATGCTTTCAATGAACAAAGAAAAGCAAATCTTCTCTATCAATACAAAGAATTGCAAGCAAAAGCAAGGAACATATCAGGTGAGATCTCAAAGCTCACAAAGAGTACACAAGGTAATGCACCTAAAGGTAAAACTTCTCACAAATCAAAGAAGGAACCAACTAAATCCAAGGTAGTTGTTCCTAAGAACACTAAACCCACCTAATACAATATAAAAGAAAAATCAGTATGGGTTAAGAAGAGTGAGTTGAAGGCTAGTGTTGCTTTAATTGCCTATAAAGCATGTAACTCACTTGATTAGTTTCTTGATAGTGGTTGTAGCAGGCACATGACTGGTGACAAATCATACTTTAGTCACTTCAAAAGTCAAGATAGAGGAGTTGTAACATATGGTGATGGTAGCATCGCCTATGTCAAAGGTAAACGATTAAGTTACCTGATGTACCGAAAATCAAAGATGTACTCTATGTAGAAGGTATAAAAGCTAACCTTCCAAGTATTAGTCAAATTTGTGACTCCAACCATTCAGTGAAATTTACTTCCAATCGATGTGAAATCATGAATGGTAATGGTAAATGTGTTATAATTGGTAGGAGATCCAGTAGCAACTGTTATATGATTGATGCATCTCCTAACTTTGAATGCAATTTGTCTAAACTTGATAGTACTCACATATGGCACCAAAGACTAGGTCATGTCAACTTCAAAGACCTTGCAAAGATTGCTAACAAAGAGGTAGTTCGTGGGCTGCCTAAGGTAAGTAAGACCGTTGATGGAATTTGTGGACCATGCCAAAAGGGTAAACAAACAAGAAGTCCACACAAATCATCAAACATTATTTTAACCACCAAACCATTACAATTAATTCACATGGATCTCATGGGTCCTATGAGAACCGAAAGTATTGGTAGAAAACGATATATATTTGTCATGGTAGATGATTTTTTTAGATATACTTGGATTGCTTTTCTTAGAGAAAAATCTGACATTTTTGATGAATTTTCTTTACATGCCAGAGAATTCAAAACGAGCAAGATTGCAAGATCAAATGGATTAGGAGTGACCGTGGTACCGAATTCAAAGACTCAAAAGTTGAAGACTTTTGTGACAAAAATGGCATAAAGCATGAGTTTTCAGCACCAATAAGTCCTCAACAAAACGGGATTGCTGAAAGAAAGAATCATATGATTCAAGAGATGGCTAAAGTGCTTCTTCATAGCAAGGATCTAGCATAAAGATTTTGGGGTGAAGCTGTATTTACTGCATGTTATTTGGTTAATCGAGCATATTTAAGACCCAAAACTCTTAATACCCCATATGAACTTTGGTTTGGTAAGAAACCAAATTTGAGTTATCTTCTTGTCTTTGGGAGTCCATGCTACATCCTTAGGGATAAGGAAAATGCTGGAAAGTTTGACTCCAAAAGTGATGAAAGAATCTTTATTGGGTATACTTTGGATAGTCGGGCCTTTCGTGTCTACAACAAAAGGACCGAAACTGTCATGGAATCTATTAATGTTGTTATTGATGATTCAAACACCTCTTCATCTTCAGATGCAGCTGAAATTGATAATCTTGTTGAAAGTAAAACAGCAAAAACTGAAAATGATTCAGTTAATGATGATGGAACATCTACTTCACAAGACCCAAAGGTTGATGATAATTGCTATAATAATGCAATTATTCTTGTTATTATTAATGCATTATTGCATTTTCTCACTGAAATCTTTATTTTTAAACATAAAGTGCATAGTTCTCCCTTCACTATGGTGTAGTACACATTTTACTGATAAAAATAGTATATTCACATTTTTTTATATGAGACAGGATGATTCACTAATAAATTATTTTTTTTATTTTGTATGGCAGATGGAAATCCTTCTCCAGAGGAGATCGAGCTGGACATATGAAATTAGCCTCAAGATTTGTGCGGTTATTAAAGGTGGAATGGCCACAGTATGCATCTCTCGAAATTAAGTTGAATGGGACCCATACAAAAGAGAAGAAAGAAAAAAATTAATTAATTAACATGGATGACATCAGCATGATGTCATCACATGCATATTCACAAATTAGCAATTGTTTGGTACGTCATACTTGTATGGGCCCACAATTCAAACCCAAAAATTCTATCTATTCCATGCCATATTCAACTGATGTTTATTTTAGTAAG
>MVGT01002907.1:44617-113668 GCA_002174775.1 Macleaya cordata | reverse complement strand
CCATCAATGCAGTTGGTTTCGAAATTAAGCTTCTTGGTACTGTCCAGATTAAAAATTTATCTTTTAAAACACATTTTATCAAGAACTAACAGTGTGGGAAACACTCTTAGCAATCTAACCACCTATGGTACTTAGTGTTCTAAGTTACTTACCATCCTAGGATGACTTCCGGTGGTGAGTTGAGTTCTTCGGAGCCTTTGTAGATTTCTTCTTTTTCAACCGAAGTGAACCGAGACTCACTAGACTCTAACTCAAGTTACATTGACCATCTTGAGTTTACCTTTGACACGAAATTCGACAAACATAAAATATGGACCTTTCAACATGGTCACTCAAGTTTAGCCATGGTAGATTTTGAAAACGTATTTAATTTTTCTAACTTTTTAAAAGTTTTTTAAAATGCAATAAATGCTTTGTTTGGTGTTTATTATCCTACTACTTGTATTGCTCTTAACTAATTATATAATATTACAGAAGCTTTTAAAGATTGTAGAACACATGCAATTTATGATAAAGTTTGAGAAAAATAGAAGATAAATTTCTAAAATATTGGAAACATATTCCACCTATTTATTATTTAGCCTCTACAATGGATCCTAGAAAAAATTGAATAGTACTATGACACTAATTATGGGCATGCATTTATAATATTTTACACATTGAAATACATGATACATTTGAAACTATTATAACTCTATCAAATAATTTATATACTTATTATGAAACAACTTCTAGTAATGTACAAAGTACAATTATGATGCCACCACCATCCACTAGAACTAGAGATGCTTCTTGGAGATTACTTGCCGATACTTATCAAATGGCAAGTGCAGGTGGTACAATTGTAAATACAGAACTTCATTCTTATTTGAAAACTCCAGCTCCACATTTTAAAACTGCAGGAAAGGTATATAGTTATGATATTTTGGAATGGTGGAAAGTACAAGGTCAGACTTACCCAATACTTTTCATCATGGCACGTAATTTACTAGCTCCTCCAGTGTCCGCAGTAGCATCGGAGTCTGCTTTTAGTGCATGTGGCAGGATATTGAACGAGAAAAGGACCAGACTAAATCTAGATATCTTAGATGCTTTGATCTGCTTGAAGAATTAGGACGATTTAAAAAACAGAGAACAGGAAATCTATGATGAATTGGCAGAAGAATTTTCAAATTTGGATGCAGCAACTGATAATGAATATAATTTAAATTATATGTAATTTTTTTTTGGGAGATCGTCCAAAAAACCCAATTTGGGTTTATTTGAGTCCATTTAGTCCACCAAAAATAATATGAGTCTATTTAGTCCAAAAATAAAGTTTGGATAGATTTGCCCTTTTAACTAATTCAAAATTAGCATTAACTATAGGTGCATGTGCTACCAATAAATTACTTTATTTTGTTTTATTTTTTCACAAAAATTGGCATAATTTTAAAAATATAAATCAAATTTTCACAAAATTTATATTTTTGAAAAGCATTCATCGAGATCTTCGAAATGAGGCCAGATAACAATACTTTTTTCTAAAAAAAAAATTTATGCAAAAATATTTTTGTGTAAAATATCAGAAAACTACTATAACTAATGCATTTTATCTAGATTGCATCCAAATTCAAATTTTTGAGTCTCAAACTAGGTAATATTAAATAAAAAATGAAGATCTTGAAGAATGCTTTCCAAATATACAAATTTCGTTAAAATTTGTTACTCAAAACAGCATGCAAAAATATTCTTGCATATGCATATGTAAAAATATTTTTAAATAAATTTCGTGATTTTTTTTTCAAAAACTATTTTTGACTGGTCTAGTTTCGAATATCTCGAAAAGTGCTTTCCAAATATATGAATTTCGTCAAAATCTGTTACTCAAAACAGCATGCAAAAATATTTTTGCACAAAACATGCAACAATATTTTTGTATAAATTTTGTGAATTTTTTTTTTAAAACCCTTCTTGACTGGTCTAGTTTCGAAGATCTCGAAAAGTGCTTTCCAAATATATGAATTTCGTCAAAATCTGAATTTTAGTTTAAGAGATATAATATTTTAAGGGATTTTGTGATTTTAGTCCCTATTTTTATAACCCTTATGTTTTTAATCCCTTGGATTAAAAACATTTGTGAATTTAGTCCTTAGTTTTTAAAAAGACAATACTAACCTTTAAAAATATTTTATTCCAAATATATCCCATATCTAAAAATCATTAACGGTCGACTTCATCACTCCGGCGACCGGCGACCGGCGACCTGCGACCTCCACTCCGGCGACCGGCAACCTCCTCTCCGGCGACCGACTCTCCGGCGGCCGGCCGACCTCCGACCGACGACCTTTTCTCCGGCGACCGGCGGCTGTGAACTCCTCACCGGCAGTCCAAATCTGAAATTTTTCAAAAGTGCAAGTTCAGACTTGCAGTGCAAGTTCAGACTTGCAAGTGCAAGTTCAGACTTGCACTTTTTTTCCAGTTAAAAAAAAAAAAAGTGAACAAGGGTATCTTAGGCATTTTTTAAAACTTAGTTTACACATTTTTTAAATTTTTAGGGACTAAAATCATAACACTATAATTTTTTAAGGACTAAAATCATAAAGTTTTAAAAAATAAGGATTAAAATTATAAAAGTATTTTATTTAGGGATTAAAATCATTGGTCCCCTAAAAAATAAGGACTTTTTTTACATTTTCTAATATTTTAAAGTTTAAAAATAAAAAAGATAGCTAATTTTCTCTCTCATACAGCTGTGCATTAAAAAATGTGATTCCATTTCTGCAATCCAAACATGGCAGAAGCAAACACAAGCCTAGAATAAAAAAGATAGCTAAAAAAAGAAACATACAGATATTAGCTAATTTATACAATCCAAACATGCCAAAATTAGCTATCTCTCATACAGATATAATGTTTTTTTACTCAGCTATCTTTTGATTCTAGAAGCAAACACAAGCCTAGAATCACATTTCTCGGAATGTGATTCCATTTCTGCAATCCAAACATGCCATAAGGGTAAAACAGAAACATTAAAAATGAAGGAATTGGCTAAATAGATTTAGAAAAGTTTAAAAAGGACTAAATGGATTCAAAAAGCTTTAAAAAATGTATTTCAGTTTTATTGAAAATCTTGTGTACTAAATGGATTAAAATTGTTATATATTGGACGTTTTGGCCATTTTTCCTTTTTTTTTTACTAGGATATAAATTTTTTCTTTAAATAACTTATAGAGGTTAGAGTAATGCAAATGATTGATAGTTGAGTAGGTGCCAACCTAATTGGGATGTGCTCAAATTATAGTGATGCAATTTTCATAATTTTTTTTAATGTAATTTTTGCACTCAATTTAAAATTAATATTAATAAATAAAGTTTATTAGTAGATTTTATTCAAGTTAATGTTCCAATTTTAAACTTTTAATACTTTATATAATTTATTTAAATTGTTAATGTAATTTTTTAAGTTTTAAAATATTTTTATACAAAAAGTTTTTAATAACTAAAAATTTAGTAAATATTATATAAAGAATAAATGTTAACAACAGAAAAAATGAGGGGATTTTTTAATGGGCATACACGTTGGGCTGGCACTGCCCAACACGAAACCTTAGCGTGTTGGGCCGGTGGGCCTTGCTGGGCTGACCGAAAATGTGTCTTGGCACAATCCGGCCTAAAACGAAACCTAGTCGTGCCGACTGTGCTTCGTGTGGTGCCAGCCCAGCCCACTTCAGGGCCGCGCCGGCCCAGCACGGCCAAATTGATATCTCTACGCGGAAGTGGGAACTGTCAATCACCGTCCACAACGACCACCGTCGACCACCATCAACGCCGGCTGCACGTCTGTATCTCCCTCGCTCTCTCTTTCTTTATCTCCTCCGTACTTCTGCGTAGTATTTTATTTGTTCTGAAGAATCGATTTGGCGGTTTCCATTATTAAATTGATTTGGGGATTTGTTATTGCTTAAAAAATTGATTTGGGGTTTTTATTTTATTGCTTAGAATAATTGATTTGATTTCAATTAGGTATAGGAACATGAAAATTGATTTTTTTTATTTATTTGTATTTGCAATATTAAAATTAATACTGGATTTGTGAGGGATTTTGAACTTAGAGATTTTAATTTTATTTTTAATAATCAGTTCTTTTATGCATTTGTTGTTGGGGAAACAAATATAAATGGTTGGATGGTGATTCCAGATGAACTTTTTTGGGAAGTCACTTGCTATTGCGCTGATTAGATGATCATAAGTGGATTTTTAACTGTGAATTAAGCTGCCAATGGTTGTGAGGGACCATTTGAAAGAGTCGGGGGAGGTGTCGAAAGTTGTAGGAGATGAACCGATGAGGTGAAGTTGGGATGCTAGCTGCTGAAGTTCCACTTCCCGTAGTTCTTAGGTAAAAGTCAGGTTCCATTCGAGGCTATAGCTAGCTGCTGCTTGAATGATGAAATCTGAAATGTGCCCAAGTTTCAACGTTGGTATCTTGAATAAAGATGGGTTGATTGATCTCTTTTAGCTTTAGGGGATATTGACCTGTCCAAATATCGTGCCAAAAAGAGATCTTAGAACGGGAGTGGATAGATAAGGAAGCTAAGGTTCAGGTAGATGCACACACAGCTGAACCATAGGTCATTTTCACTTGTTCCGGAAGCCATAGAGAGGGATTGGGGCCGTATTTGTAAACCAGAGTTGATCTTTTTCATGTGCGAACTACCAGACCCATTTAGCTAGAAGAGACATATTCATTAGATGCAACTGTTTGACACCAAGTCCGCCCATTTCCAGCATGGGCTCACAAATATCAACTGCTATATATTCGTTTCTTCTTATTCGTCCAGCGGAGATGGTAATTCAAAGGCATGTATGTATCCCAAGTTTCTACTATCTTTAGGCCCATTTACACCTTTACTCTTGAAACCGAAGAGTGAAGACCACACACCCATGTTGGTGATTTCTAGCCGTTAGGATTCTAAATCACCTGAAACCATAGACAAGAAACAATTGAATTTCAGGCCTATGTTATAAACTGAAATCCAACTGCCAAAAGTTACCAAATGGCTTGAATTTTGGTGTGCAAATGAACCCTCACAAACCCCACCAATTATGGGCTTCACCATTTGGAGATGAGACCAGGGAAGAGATAGAGTTGATTGACCTTCTCAGACCATCTCTCTACAATTAAAAAAAAAACATCATAAAACCCTGTAAGAACCATGACCGATATCCTTGTTTTTGCTTGATTGTGGATTTGTTTCAGCTCCCTATTACTTTTTCTGATGAGGTGATAATTATATACCTCATTGTTGGATTCTTTGTTATTTGTAACAGGTAATCTGTAACTTTGTAACGGAGTTGTTATTGTTGTATTTTATTAAGTATTTCAAAATACCTATTATGTTGTGTCCCATTAATTAATTAATTCATAATACCTCTCATGTGGTGGGACCCATCTTTGTCTCCCTTATTTTATTCTCTTGTCCCATTCAACTAGATTAGTTGTCTACACTCTTGTGTTACAACTAGAGACCCTTTAGTCCCACATTACTTGAGAAACTTTTTGACTCCTTGTCAATAAGTTATGGGTGAATCTCTTAGTGGTAAGCAAGTATTAGAGGTGGGCCTCGCGCGCACGAGGGAGAACCAACCCACGTTGGGATTTGCGAGCCTGGTTCGAAAACTCATTAATCGGGCATGCGCCGCAGGGGGATTCAAATCCACCGGGTTGGGCTTCGCGTGTGTGCAGGGGTTGGGCTCCCTCAAATCCACGTTACTTATATATATAACATGAGTTAGTTTATTACTTTATTATTATACTCGTAGTTCTATGTAAATCATTCCCATTTCTATTTCTTTGTTTATTTAGATCGAATAGAAACTCCTAATTATTTATTTAGAATATATAGAAACTCCTAAATATATTATAATAGTTATTAATCAAATTGTACTGTTTGTTATGAATCACTTCTTTTCTTTTTCAAGGTTCTATTAGGGTTTTTTAATTTTATTATTTTGTACTTTTATTTATAAAAATTTTATGAGAATCTGAACTATACTAACTCCACGTATTTTTTTTAATTATGGTATGTAATCAGCCATAAAGTACCATAGGTGCCACACTTTTAAATAAATAAATAAAGACTAAATTTTATATTTTTTAAAGTTTTGTAACGATTTTTCTTATTATCGTAATTTAAAAAAATCGAGAAGTTATTTTTTTAATTCATCTATCGGGCCTCATTTTAAGATTTCGCTTCGGGCCCCCAAAATCTCAAATATGGCCCTGATGTGTACCAAATCCACATGATAGCAATTTTGTTGACCTTTGTATGGTGGGTGAACAAAACCTATGTACTCCGCTGTTCTACTGACAGCACCAACCATGTGGTGTGGTTTTGTTCATCCACGTTAATTGCGGGACTATAAAATTGAACTCCATCCATATATACATTCTCAGCGAAGGTCACAAGTTCTCATTGCATCTTCACACATGATATAATAGTATGTCATAAACATTAATAACGTATATATGCTGATATTCTTGCAACAGGTTTTGGGGAATTTCTAAAGGCGATGGAGCAAGCAAAAGCCTGATCAAAAAAAGAGCAAGCAAAAGAAACTGCATGATACTCATCCACAAGAGTTTTGCAAGTTTGGTATTACAGGAAGTTATTCCTTGGGACGGACTAATGTCATATATGGTTGTTTGGAATTAGTGTATATATATATATTAGAAGGGATCAGGTAGCCCCTATACTACAACACCTAATAGATATGCCCAAGTTGTCTTTGAATGAAAATGGTCTGGAATTCAGTGAAGTTTGAAACTAAATTCTTCTTTTAGATATGCCCAAGTTGTCTTTGAATGAAAATATAGATATATATGTATATATAGTTGAAACTTTAAAAGAATTTTCACTCCATATCTATAACTTTTTCCGCCGCATATATCCTAACCAAATTACTCAAAAATTTACTCTTAGTCCGTCAGCTGGTCCTAAAATTTTTTGCATCTTCTCCTAATGCTTTCAATGAAAGAAAACTGTTGATATGAGATGTTGCTCTGCCATAACAACAATGCAAATCCCTACCTAGATCCCCAAGCTTTTCAGAAGTTGTACTTCTCGGGTCATACGCAACGAGATAGGCAAAGTTGTACCACATTAAAATTTCACCCCTCTTTGCGAGGGCTATTGGTTGACAAATACTGTTGCCCCGGCCTTTCGTTCGTATACTGAACTCCCTACTCCAACTCCAAGACTGGTACTCTTGCTCTTTCATGTCATCGTCATTACTTATACTCTTCGTCTTCTTTATTGACCATATGTCAATACATGCATCCTCCCTTTTATGAACAAGGCACAACCACCCTCCCAACACACACAGTTCTTGAGGGAAACGACGAGGGACGCCAGAAAAAGGAACGTCGCAAGGTGGTGGTGAAGGGAACGAGTGAAACTCCTCATCTGCCAAATCGAAGGCGATTATCTTCCCATCCTTGATGTCAAGCCAGTGAAGAGCTCCATTTGCAAAGACACCCTTTGATATAAAACATATAGGACCCCATGAGTAGGTGATTTCTCCTTTGTTTCTCCACCCATTACCGTCGCCAAGAGTGTATACCTCGACCCGTCCTAGGAAGAGTTGGGTGTCGTTGCGACAATAGTACATTGTAACAACCTTGTACTCATTAGTGGATTGAAGGTAACCGAATCCGCACAACATTCCAATACCCAAGTTCTCCGGATCATCATCATCCATGATGGGACCTGGAAGATAGATGTATTCTCTGGTGATGGGATTACAAATGTAGAAAAGGTCGCGGTTATTATACCCAAGAAGACGTCGTCGTCGTACGGATAAACAAATCAAACCGTTGCATGAACCAACAATATCAGCTGGTTCCGTATCAAAGAGAGGGTGGTTGATCTTTGTAAATGATGTCTTCATCTTGTAATTAGAGAACTTCTCATCATGAATATTATTCTCATCATCATCATCATTATCATAATCTCCATAGTAAAGGTTTCTTTTACCACATAAAATTAAACCCACCTTAGCAGCAGCAGCAGCAGCATTAGATTGGTTGTGGTACTGATCATCATCATCAAGCTGTTGCAGTTGTAATAATAATCCACCATGACGTCGTAGATGCATATTAGCAAAGTAATTAGTATCATTGAGTGCGAGGAGATGATTTCTCCAAGTTTTGCATACTCGTCCGCACTCTAAAACTGACTCAACTGGTAAGCGAGAAAGTATGTCTATTATGATTTCTGCTGGGAGCAGAAGATGATCATCGTTTTCCTCCGACTCTTCCACCTCCCTCTTCGTGGAAATACAAGTAGAAATAAGCTTTCGAATGATCGATCTCAAAAGGGAAAACCCCATTATATACAGACCCTGCAGCCTCGTCCCTCAATCGTCTAATTAATTATTTCCCCCTAACCGCCTAATTTCGCCACTCTCTTTCTCATCTGTCCTCCTGGACTACTTTCTCATGCACTTCGAAATTCAACTGTAGGAGATGAAAGGAAGAAGATATCAAAAAAAAGAACACAGAGAAATTAACAATATATAAACAAGCGAAATTCATTATATAGAAACAATTGATTATTTCCTAGTTAATTTCCTACTCAATCAAACTCAAAATAGTAACTACTGAAAGAAAACTCTTATTTAAAAAAAAAAAAAAAAAAAAAAAAAAAAACAACTATCAAATATCATCTGAAAAATCAACTTTCTAAATCCCCCATTATTAATTCTAATCCCTGGAAACGATTGAGACCCTTTAATGTCTAACAGTTGTCTTACAAGATTACTTTTCTCATTTGCTTTTTTTTTCTTTCTTTTTTCAATGAGATAGTGCAATCTTTTTGTTTCGTGTTTTTTTCTGGGGCTAATGACCAATTACAAATACAAGCAGAAGTGCAAAAGAGGTACGGTTAGCAACGTAGTGAGCGCAAAGCTGCAAATCACTACATACCAAGATTATTACTAAAGTGTTTCTAAATTGTGTAAAGATAAAACAAGTTCTTGTGTACATATTAATTTAAAATTGGGAGCGGTTGCGATGCCATTATTATATTGCCATCACTGTTACATTTTTGAGTAACTATGGCTTGTGGAGCCCAAATACATGTAGATTAACTAAGGGCTGATTTTTTGTGAGGTATATGGTTCGGAGAACCTCCTCACAAAAAATCAGCTCACTCTAAAAATTGACAATCTAGTCATCCAGTTTTTAAAAATTAACGGTGATTGAATCATTTATTTTTACCATTAAATTGCATTAATGGATGGTGGGGCTATAAGTTTTAGAATGAGTTTTTTAGGGTTTAGTCCCGTTTTCAATTAGTAATTAGGAGCTGGTCCCCGTTTTTTTCAAACAGTTGATTATAATCCTTTTTTGGATGAAAAATGTTAAGGGGTCGTTAACTTGTGCACGCTCAATTCACACGTGGGTGTTTTGACATATTTACCCTCACGTACGATCTCACGTGAGCTATTTATCACTTTTAATTTAAATCCCCAAAGTACCCACAACTTGATCTAGACGGCTAAGGTTTGAGCAGACAATCGACGGTCTGTGTTTCTACAAGGACCAATCACGTCAAATCAAACCTTGCATACCCCTTAAGCTTGCAAGAGGCGAGAAGGGATGAAACAGGGTTGAGAGGACAGTCTGAGGTAGATTTAGGGGTTTTTTTGTCTGGTTTGTGCGTTGAGTGAGTTTTGAAGTAGACGGTTTGGGGATTTCAGGCGAATCGAGGAGGAAGAAGACGTTGTTTGCAACTATCGAGTGGATTTCATTCCTTCGTCAAAGAAGCTTTTGATGGTCTGAGTTACGACCATGGCCGCAGAGCAACCCCAATCCTAGTTAAAGATTTCATTTTGCTATTTAATGTTGATTTTTGGGATGTGATTGTTCTAAATTCAAAATGGAACGCATTTGTAGATAATTACAATTAGGGTTTGATTTTGATTTTTTTTTTCTCGATTTCTTATGATCACTGATGGTGGTGGTGACTGCCATGAATTAGCTTCATCTTTAACACTGATTTTTGTGGTTTTAGGGTTCGAAATGCAAACCCTATCCATTTTTACTTACAATATGATTAGGGTTTCAAAAAAATATTTTCTCATATTTCAAAGATTATTTGATGTTTATGGTGACATCCATGACTTAACTTGCTATTTCTGACATATAATTTGGGGATTTAGGGTTCGAAATGTCATGCCCTCAATTTGTAGTTAATCACAATACAATTTGGGTTCCCATTTTTTTTATTCTGAAATTTCAAACAAAAAAGTAAAATTAAATTAATTATTATTTAGAGCTATATTTAGTAAGTTATAAAAAAAATGTAATAGTGTACGTCACTTTTTGACTACAAAATTGATGTTTTGAGACTCGACAATTAAGGTCACAAACAGAACAAAATCAATAGAATATATATTTAAGTAACAAATAAGTCATGCTTAATCTTCATTGAGAGTATGTTCAGACAATGGCGGGAGGAAATCACTATAATTCTAATCCACAACAAAATTTAAAATTTAAATAAAAAAGTTATAATTTCTACACTATTTGCGAAAGTGTAAATATAAGTGTACTAGTATATTTATGATAGAAGGAAGGGGGGCTTTTTATTTCTCTTACTCCACTACAAATTATAAAGGGAACAACATTATATAGGAAGTCCTGCATGGGATGGGTATGTAATAACTTGACACACATATCATAATGTGTCAAGTAAGTAGATACTCACCATAGTATATTGACACATATATACTTAGGTGGACAGCCACTGTATAACACTTCTCCTTAGATGTCTACCATTCTATGATAATTGTCTCGTTAAAAACCTTGTCAGAGAAACCCAGAAGGACAAAACCTGAGCAAAGGAAAAGGTTACAATAAACTTAGAATAGCGCTGGACTCGCATAAGCTGCCTCATTAAAAATTTTGGCAAGAAAAACTCAGAAGGACAAAACTTTGATAAAGGAAAAAGAGTACAGCACGATAAGGTCCAGTAAGACAATTGTTGGCATTAGAATACTCCCCCCTAATTGAGCATTCCCTCAAAACAGTCTACTTGATGATACAAATATCTCATTCTAATAACATAAACCCAGCTTTCTGAATGTCGTCGTTGGCAGAGACTTGGTGAATAGATCAGCATAATTCTCACATAATTGTATTTGCTGGATATCAATTTCATGTCTCTTCTGGAAATAGTGAGAATAAAATAGTTTTGGCGAGATGTGCTTGGTTCTATCACCTTTGATGTAGCCTTCTTTGACTTGTGATATGCAAGCAGCATTGTCTTTAAAAATAAATGTTGGTACATCAGCGATGGAAGATAGATTGCAAGAGCTTCTGATATGTCCAATCAGTGATCTGAACCACACACATTCTCTGCTGACATCATGCAGTGTAATAATCTTAATGATTCCAAGAAGTGGCAGGAAAACTTGTTGGATCACCAAGAGAATGTTGTATCACTGCTTGTAAAAATATACTTAGATTGAGAGATAGCTTTGTGAGGATCAGAGAGATATCTAACATCTGTGTAGCCCTATATTTGTGAGCCATTGGATAGATTCTTTAAAGTAAAACAATCTCATGTCTGTTGTTCCATGGAGATAATCGAGAATCTGTTTTACACATGTCCAATGTCTCTTTGTTGGTGCAGAACTAACAAATTTATTGAAAAGTAATATCAGGTCTAGTACATTGTGCAAGATACATCAATGCACTGATCGTACTGAGATATAGTACTTTTGAACCAAGTAGTGCTTCATTTTTCTCCTTTGGGTGAAATTTGTACCTTCTAGTATTCTGCAGCTTTCATAAGCTCTTCAGGAGTCCAATTAGATTGATATCATTGACATGTACAATAATGATAGCAAATTGAGATTCTATTTTTTTAATGGATACGCATGGGCAAATAGGATTGTTAATATATCCTTCAGAGACTTTCTTTGCTTCAGGCAATTTGAATCCTTTAGGGATTTTCTTTGCTTCAGGCAATTTGAATCCTTTAGGAACTTTCTTTGCTTCAAGCAATTTGAATCCTTCAGGGACTTTCTTTGCTTCAGGCAATCAATCCTAAGTCTAGAGAAACCTTGTGCCACAAGTTATTCTTTATAGCAAATGAGTCATTGTGTTTTCTTGCAAATACCCATTTGTAACCTACAGAATTTATATTTTCGGGTATTTGGAACTACAAGTTCAAATACTTCACATTTTGTAAGAGAATCCAATTCTGTTTAGATTGTTTCTTTCCATTTTGGCTAATAATTTCTATGTCGACATTCTTCTACAGAGTTTGGTTCAATGCCAACATCATCTGTAACAATTCTAGTAGCTACTGAGAATGAGAATATGTCATCGACAATAGTTTCATTGCGATCCCACACCTCTCTAGTGCATGCACAATATATTGAGATTTTTTAATTTTCAGGTACCTGGTCCTATTCAGTAGGATGCACCTCGTCAGGGGTTTGTATCTCTTTAGGAGTTTGTATCTCTTTAAGAGATTGTTTCTCTTCAAGAGTTTGTACATCTTCAGGAGTTTGTATCTCTTCAGGAAATTATTTCTTTAGAGAGTGTGGACCTTTTAATAGCCTCTTATAGAGTACTATCTCGCATATATTTTGATTGGCATTTCCGCTTCTAAGGAACAGAATCTTTTGAACTGAGTGGTCGTCCACGCTTCAGACGTGCTTTAGAAGACTCATTTGCTACAATATTCATAGTTTGTCTTACTGGGATAACACGTCCTGCTAAGCTATCTTCTGGAGCTGAACAATCCTCTGCATTTTAATTTCAGATTGATTAGTATGAGGATCGAGATGAGGAAAAGTTGGTGCATACCAACAAAGTTCATGTCATACTTTAGGTAGCTAATTTCCTCCCCCTAATGAAGGGAAGACTGTCTTACCAAAATGAATTTCTAGTCATTGAACTTTTGGTTCAACTAGGCATGACAAATGTATGATCATTTAATGACATGACTAGCTTTTAAATATAATCTTATGGATCATATAAAAAGTTTTTGAATATGATCTTTTGGATCATAGATCTAGTTTCAGAGATATAATCTTCTAGATCATGTTACTAGTTAGGAGATACAATCTTCTAGATCGTATACTTAGAGAAAAAAGCATAAAGCTTTTCTAGTATGTGCTTCTGGCACAGGACAGTTGAGGTAATATATAGGTATTCCATATGATGTCTATTGACTATCTTAAAGTGGTATCCATTACAACATATATCTTTAAAACTCAACAGATTACTTTTGGATCTGGATGAATATAATGCATCGTTAATTTAGAGTTTTGTACCACCTGGCAACATGATACTAGCTCTGCCGGAGCCTTTGATCAAACTGGTTATGTTAGTTAAAGTGGTCACGAAGAATTGTGTGCATTGTTGCACTGTTTGCTAGATATATATTATTTATCTCGTGCCTGGATATGTTTCTGCTGGAATCTATATCATTTTCATGTAAAAGATAAGTATAAGGTAAAGTGCACACATGTATATAAAAAGAAGTACAAGTATATACAAATAAGTACAACAAAATTTTTATTTGGTGAAGACATATCCATCACCAAATATTTGATCCAAGTCACCGCCTTCAGAGATTATGAAAGGTATCAGGTAATTCCAGGAGGGTATTGGCCAATGGGTCACTGTTATAACTAAAATTCATCTCAACATTAGCTTCTGGCCTTTTGATTGAAAACTGGTAAAGATCTACTAGATGTCTCATTGTACGACAGGTACGCGATCAGTGTCCATGCATACCACAACGATAGCAGACTTCTTTATAAGTTTTATGTGATTTATTCGGCAAACCTTTCTACTTCGTTTCAGAATCATCCCTCTTCTGGTGGTTCGATTCTGTATCGTCCCACTTCTGGCGGTTCAATTTGAAAGTCTAAAATGACACGAAATTCGACAAACATAAAACATGGACCTTTCACAATTTATTCTTATCAGTATTTTTCCACTTCCGGTGGTACGGAACATGTCTGAAATTACTATTACTATCCATTTGTCCAATCAACCATGCTTACCACGTCTGTTCTTATGTCCAGAAGAGGACGTTGCATGTGCTTCTGGCAGTGATGTAGAACTAGAAGGACGTGATGCATGGTTCCTCAATAACAGCTCATTAATTTGTTCCGCTACGAGAAAATAAGAAATTAGTTCAGAATATCTCTTAAAACGATGTTTTCGATACTCTTACTATAGGAGCACATTCGAGGCATGAAATGTCGTAAATGTCTTCTCTAATATTTGTTCATCTGTGATGGTCACACTACATAATTTCAGTTGTGGGTGATTTTAAACAAATCGGAATTATATTCCGTCACATATTTAAAATCCTGCAAGCGCAGGTTTAGCCAGCTTTACTGAGCATTGGGGAGTGTGACCAACTTCATGTGATCAAACCTATCCTTCAGATCATTCCAAAGGATCAGTGGATCTTTAACTATTAAATATTAAGATTTTAAAATAGCACAAAGATGATGACGGAGAAAAATTAAAGGGGTTGCGCGACTCAGCGGGGTCGCGTGATTACCTTCCTTTATTGTATCTCCGAGTTCTTTGGATAGGAGATGAATCTCAACATCAAGTAACCATGAGAGATAATTATCTCCAGAAATATGTAGAGCTACAAATTCAAGCTTTGTCAGTTTCGGCATAATTAAAATAACAAAATCGATGGTTATACCTTTTCGATTTTGTGAGGTGTCTAAGAACTTCGGATTGATCACGAATTGTCGAGTACTCATTCTTATTGTAAGAGATTGGTAGAGATTCGAATTGATAACATATTATAATTTCTACACTATTTGCAAAAGTGTGAATATAAGTATACTAGTATATTTATGATAGAAGGAATGGGAGCTTTTTATTTCTCTTACTCCATTACAAATTACAAAAGAACAACATTATACAAGAAGTCCTACATGGGATGGGTATGTAATAACTTGATACACATATCATAATGTATCAAGTAAGTAGATACTCACCATAGTATATCGACACATATATACTAGTATACTTATATTAGTAAGTAGATACTCACCATGGATATAACAAAAAAACTATAAACCTGAAACATTATCTTCTTTTTTTATGAATAAACCTGAAACATTAACTTACCCCATTTGTTACTATTAAGTTTGTGGGCATTCAACTCAAAACTAATTGGCAATGAGTGGTGTGACCTAGGATCATTATTGGGTTTGCTAGGCTCTCATATCTCATGTGGGACTATTCTCATTACGCCCCCTCATGCGTGGGATTCTTTTGCGCCTAACGCATAGAATTATTTTGGGTGGCGGGGAGCACGTGTGACCGTTGGGCCTATCACGTGTGGGTCTGCGCTCTAATACCATTTTAAATTTGTGGGCATTCAACTCAAAACTAATTGGCAATGAGTGGTGTGACCCAAGATCATTATATATTAGGTTTGATAGGCTCTCATATCCCATGTGGGACTATTCTCATCATGCCCCTTCATGTGTAGCGTTCTTTTGCGCCTAACACGTGGAACTCTTTTTGGGTGACGGAGAGCACATGTGGCCATTGGGGCTGCGCTCTGATACTAAATTAAGTTTGTGGGCATCCAACTCAAAACTAATTGGCAATGAGTGGTGTGGCCCAGGATCATTATATATTAAGTTTGTTAGGCTCTCATATCTCATATGGGACTATTCTCATTAGTTACCAGATCTCACAGTTCTGTCACACTGGCCTAGTATGCATTGTGATTATATTCCATAGATTATGCATTCAATTAGTTCAATTAGTTTAATATATTATATATATTATTTAAAATAAATACTGAATATATCTACTTGAAATCAGCTCGTTCTAAAACTTCTAACCTTAAATCAGCACATTCTAAATCAATGGTCAAAAAATGAGCTTAAAACTTATCAATTTTTAAGGGCTAATTTGAAGGGGTTAGAAGTTTTAGAGCGAGTTGATTTTTAAAATATACATAGTGAGAAGAACATTCTCTCAAAAAATCTGCCCCTTATTACGTTTTTAAAAATAATTTATGTGCTTAGAATTTGTTGAAATAGAATACTTAAAGAGTGAGGTTATATAGCCCCTTTTATAACCCCTCGCTTGTGGGGCTCACATGTAATACATTCAAGAGCTGACTTTTTGAGAGAATGATTACATGATGAGGAGAACATAGTTACCTAAAATCAGCCTGTTCTAAAACTTGTAACCTCAAATCTACTTGTTTTAAATCAACAGTCAAAATAAAAGTTTAAAACTTTCAAATTTTTTAAGGGTTAATTTAAAGGGGTTAGAAATTTTAGAACGAGTTGATTTTTGAATATAATGAAATACATAGTGAGGATAACATTCTCTCAAAAAATCAGTTCCTAAATGTATTACATGTGGACCCCACAAGCGAGGGGTTATATAAGGGGGCTGTATAAGGGGGCTATATAACCTCACCCATACTTAAAATCCTTCTATGAGAAACTTAAAAAATTATCTAGATTCATAGTTTGAATAGGAAACTTAAAAAATACAGCGCGCATTACATTACCTCTGCATCAAATACCCTCAGCAAATTTCATTTTCAGTTGTACCCTGTGTGCGTCCCATTAATTTTGAATTCTGTGTCAAAAATTAAAAACTTTCAATCAAATTCCTACCTAAAAAACCCTTATTTGCCTTTTTCTCCTCCACTTCAATTCCTGAGCTAGACTTTTCAATTTCTCCTTCTTCTCAATCTCAATATTAGGAAAGCTTAGATATGTACAGCATGATTTTTTATGGGTATTCATTAGTTTCTTTTTGAAGTTCCTCCAATCTTTATCTCCTACAACGAAATCTTCTCTATAAACACCACCAAAGATCACCCCTCCCCTCATCCTAAAACCTCTCTCTCTCTCTCTCTCTGGTTTCTTCTCTGTTCTTTCTCTTTCTTCCAGAGTCTTTTTCTGTCCTGTTCTCAATGACTTGGACACGCTACTATAACTTCGTCCCTACCAAAGCCCAAGAAGAAAAAGGGGAGGCCAGTGGAAACTTTCCTCTCCAACCCTTCGGTGTTGAATTGGTTGAGATAAGAGATGACCCACCTCATCTAATGGATTTCTTCAACCAATGGGAGATCAAGAAGGTACTCACCGCGGTCGACGTTGGAACTCTCGGTGGGCTTGTCTTGAGTCAAGAACAAGTTTACAATCACATCTTTAAGTACTGGAATCGCGAGGTAGTTTGGAATTTGATCGATCGCGCGCAGCAAATTCCAATCGTAATAAGAGATATCGATACAAAAACTGAGTACAATCTGTACTTTAAGAAGTCCTCAATGGATGACTGCTTTATGATCTCGACCTTCTGGAACAGGGATTTTGTGTACAGGAGGGATCTCAAGGAGGGTGATATGATTGGGATGTATTGGCATCCCCAATCTTCTTCTTTCTGCTTCTCCGTTTTGAAACGTGCTTGTGTTGCTGAGTGTGAGAAACCATTTTAATTTCTCGCTCTCTTTTTAGTTTCGAATTTTGTTTAGGCGCCTTTATTATGAGTGGGAAGTGTTTGATGTCTCTTCTCTTTGGTAGGAAAAAAGAGAGAGTTTTTGTTTTTGTTTTTTCTTATTTTGTCTTAAACAACAAAACAATGATATTTGCAGTATATTGATTATTTTTAGTAGTAGTTTGTTTTAATGAAGTGGATAACTCAACATATTATTTTATAAAATTTGTACTGTGTTGATCAGCCCTTGGATAATCTTCTATATGGGTCTTGTAAAAATCTTATAACGACACTGTAACAATAGTTCTAAAACTTTAAATCCAATCAAAATTCACTTTAAACCCAATCAAAATTTGCTTAAAATTCACTATAAAATAAATTGTTCGAAAAGCTTAAAATTTCGATCATTTTTTTTATGTTAAAATTTATAAAACGATGTCATTTTCTTGTGAGGATGACCTCTATAGTGAGGGAATCATCCTTGCAAAGAATCTACTAGTCATCTCTATATGTGCCTGCGTGGTGTAAACAAGACGTAAGAATAAGTGGGGTGTTTAAGCAAAATTGGTTGGTGCGAAATTTTTTTCTTCTTTCTGATAAAAAAGCAATTTTTTTTTTACTTTTTTGAGCACTTTAAGGGGCCTTGTTTTGAAAAATGCATAAAGGTAATGCCAAAAAATTAGTGTTTTTGTATGTAAGAAGGCCCTTTAAATCTCTGAGATGGTCTTGTATTATGAGACCCACATGGAGATGATCCCAAAGTTGGTTTTTGGCAAGGATGTTCTCTTCACCACTCACAGATCATCCCAAACATCATTTTAAAACTTCTAACTCCTTTAAGAATTGGGTGATCAATGATTCGTCCATAAAAATTAGTAATTGTTGCGGATTCTAACTATATAGGTTCTAAAAATATAAATGTGACAATTAAAAGGGTGTTACTTCATCCCAAGACCTGTTGATCTTATGTTGTCTAGTCTAGTATATTTAATCAAACCATCTTCGTGGGACTATTCTCAACACGTTCTACTACGTGTGGCGTTATTTTGAGTTTAACAAGAAGTATTCTATTAGGTGATGACGTGGAGCACGTATAGTTAAGGCCAATCACGTGCGAACGGTGTGGCCTGCTTTGATAGCATATTAAGTTTGTAGGCATTCAACTGAAAGCCAATTAGCAATGAATAGAGAGCCTAGAATCTTATAAATCTGATTGCAATGTTTTCATCTGCCCTTTGGGCCAATCGCTGGTTCGAAAAAAATGGCAATTAACTAATTGCTATATGAATATCTCGAGAGAAAGGACTATAGTTATCTCAAACAACTAAAAAAATATTTTTTTGAGATTTGTGCAAGCACCATGGACGCCTCAAACAACCTTTTTTTTTTTTTACATTTTTCCTTCTTCCACCCGATTTTTTATAAATTCCATCCGACAAGTTTTATATATTATGTCTTATTCTTACACTTCCTTACACTCACTAATAAGTTAGCTTAGAGTTGATCCAAGGGTTGATTTTCTGTTACGAAAATTTTCTCATCGTTCAGATCACATCAGCGCATGGTTCGTCTCCATGCCATCTAATACTCACTTTTATTCTTACACTCTCACGCGAGTGGATGTTATATGGAATTGATCCTACTGATTTTTTATGACGAAAATACCCACTTTATTCTTAGGCTATGCGCTAGTTCACAATGGGCAAAGTGAGTTTTGTAAGAGGATTGCCAAAAAAACTACCCGAAAAAAAGACTGTTGATAAACAGAATCCTAGGTTTTGGTATGAGCCATCATAAGTGAAATTCATGTTGGTCATATTTTAGGTTGACCTAATTTTGACCATTACTTTATTATGAGCCATCTTCACTATTTAATAATAAAATAATAATATTTTTTAAACCCTGAATCCTTTTATTTGTTTTGTTTCACACCCCTCTCCTACCACCATCACCATCCCCAGTGCCACTATCTCCACCACCGTCACCATCGCCTCCACCTCCATGGTAGCACCTAATCTTTACAGGATTTTTTTTATTTTACAACCCCTCCACTATCACCACCACCATAGTGTAATCATGTGGGCCCCATAGTCCCGTGTTACCAAAAATCTTCCTGTTCAAATAGTAAAATCCAGCAATTAGAGCAGCATATCTTGATCGGCCGGGGCTGAGTAAGATTTTCCGTTTATAATAATAGAATTTTGAAAACAGTAGGTAAAGTACCAAATTGAGCATAAAAAAGTAGGAATGTCTTTTCCAAACACAGTATACACATGATTACATACTGTATCCATAGGAAAGAGACTTGGGGAACAAGTTTTAACTGCCAACTCTACTACTCTAAACTGAGAACCCACCAACTCTCCCTCTCTCTCACACTCTGAAATTAAGCAAAACTTCAATATCTTTCTTTCTCTCTCATCAATGGAAGATTATTACTGTCCTACCTATACAAGAACTGAGAAAATGAAACAGCCGGAACTGAAACGTGCTTGGCTTGTCGAAGAAGAAGTAGATGACCACAACGACGAAGAAATGACCTCCACAATGCCTCGATATAAAGCTTCAAGTTCCAACAACTTTCTAGATGAACTGCCGATGATCTAGAAAGTAAGATTTTCCGTTTACATACCTCAACTGCCGTAAGATTCGAGGATTTGAATCTATCTGATGAGTTATTAATGGGATTATATGTTGAAATGAAGTTTAATCGACCTAGTAAGATTCAATCTATAAGTTTGCCGATGATCTTGAATCCACCATACAAGGATCTTATAGCTCAAGCTCATAATGGTTCTGGTATGACCACTTGTTTTGTGCTTGGAATGTTGAGCCGTGTTGATCCTAACCTAAAAGCTCCTCAAGCACTCTGCATTTTCCCTACAAGAGAATTAGCAATCCAGAATTTGGAAGTTTTGATGAAAATGGGGAAGTATACTGGAATAAGTTCTTATTGTGCAATACCCATGAGTAGGAGGAGATCAAATGATCTTCCGATTTCAAAGAGGATGCCACTTACTGATCAAATAGTGATTGGAACTCCTGGAACAATCAAGAAATGGATGTCTTTCAAGAAATTGAGCACCAAGGAGATCAAGATACTTGTTTCTTATGAGGCTGATCACATGTTGGCTGAGGTATTACAAATCTTCATTATTTATTTTATAGTTTTCTTCATTTTGTTTGCCATGTGATTATTTGATGAATTTGTCATGCTTGAGCTTGTTTATACATTTTTTATTGCACCAATGAAGTATGAGGAATTAATGTACATATGCAATTAGGTAGAAAGCAACAAAAAGAATGTATATTTTAAGAGTAATACTACTCAGCCCAACATTTTCACCCAGCTTGGGTTTCTCAACTGACGTGGCAGTAAAATACATTCCGGACAAAGTTTTAAATGTGCTGCTCCATTTTCTACCATGTCAATTTGGAAACCCAAGATGGGTGAAAATGTTGGACTGAGTAGCATTACTCATATTTTAATACATTTCTAGGGAGTTTCTTTTTGGTCTTTTACTTGGTTGCATTTATGCGACTCTTGTAAGAGTTGCTTCTTAGCATTTCCTTTTCACATAATATATAAGTTTTCAGTGTCTAAGATAGAAAGAGGTTTGAGTTTTTAGGTCATAAATGATTATTATCACATGTTTCAATCTAAGCAAATAAACAGTAAAATCTCTTGCATCATATTCATAACTTAAGTTACAAGATTTCTCGAATTTGAGATAACTTTGGGGCCTGAAGACCTTTAACCTCTTCGATCAAGAGGAACCCCCAATTTGTACTACCTTATCTTGATGAGGCATATAGAATTTTTGTGTCCTATTTATATTTGTTGATGTTCGCAAAGTATCCTAATCTTAGTAACCAGAATGAAGAATGCTAAAATGTAATTCTTATAAGTGTAGCACACTTGCTACTCTAAGAAAGACAACAATAACTCCTTTGAATCTCGTGCAATACACATATATATATATATATTTCTTATCTTTTATCAGAGTAGCATGTGTGCTACCTACTCTTTTAAGAGCCCTTGCTAGAGGTGTCAATTGGGCCGTGCTGGGCCGGCACGGCACGACCCTCTAGTGGCTGGGCTGGCACGGCACGGAGCACGGTCTGCACGACAGGGTTTCGTGCTGGGCCGTGCCGTGCCAAGTCACAGTTTAGGTCAGCCCAGCACGGCCCACTGGCCCAGCACGACTGGGCCTCGTGCTGGGCCGTGCCAGCCCAGCGTGCCATGGGCCGCCCATCTGAAATCCCGCCCTTTTTTTTTTTGAATTTTGTATGTTAATGGGCCGCCCAACGGGCTGGCCCATCGTGCCTTAATGGGCCGAAATCAGTAAAAAATGTTTTTTTGCCTATTTTTGTGTTTTTTTCATTTTATTTGACATTTATTACTTATATAAATATATTTACTAAATTTCTAGTTATTAAAAACTTTATTTATAAAAATATTTTAAAACTTAAAAATTTACATTAACATTAACAACTCAAATAAATTATTTAAAATATTAAAAATTTAAAATTAGAACACCATGTTGAATAAAATCCACTAATAAACTTTATTTATTAATATTAATTTTAAATTGAATACAAAAATTACATAAAAAAGGTGAGAATTGCATCACTATAGTTTGAGCACATCCCAACTAGGTTGGCACCCACTCAACTATCAATCATTTGCATTACTCTAACCTCTATAAGTTATTTAAAGAAAAAATTTACATCATAGTAAAAAAAAAAATTTACATATAACTTAAATTCTATTCATTATCAGTTGCTGCATCTAAATTTGAAAATTCTTCCGCCAAATCATCATAGATTTCTTGTTCTCTGTTTTCTGAATCGTCCCAATCCTTCAAGCAGATCAAAGCATCTAAGATATCTGGATTTAGTCTTGTCCTTTTCTCGTTCAATACCCTGCCACTTGCACTAAAAGCAGACTCCGATGCTACTGTGGACACTGGAGGAGTTAGTAAATCACGTGCCATGATGGAAAGTATTGGGTAAGTCTGACCTTGTACTTTCCACCATTCTAAAATATCAAAACTATATGCCTCTTCTGCAGATTTAAAATGTGGAGCCGGAGTTTCCAAATAAGAATGAAGTTCTGTTTTTACAGTTGTACCACCTATACTTGCCATTTGATTACTATCTGCAAGTAATCTCCAAGAAGCATCTCTAGTTCTAGTGGTTGGTGGTGGCATCATAATTGTACGTTGTACATTACCAAAATTTGTTTCATAATAAGTATATAAATTACTTAACAAAGTTATAATACTTTCAAATGTATCATGCATTTCAATGTGTAAAATATTACAAATGCCCATAATTAGTGTCATAGTACCATTTAATTTTTTTCTAGGGTCCATTGTAGAGGCTAAATAATAAAGAGGTGGGATATGTTCCCAATATTTTAGAAATTTTTCTTCCATTTTTTCACAAACTTTATAATAAATTGCATATGTTCTACATTCTCTAAAAGCTTCTGCAATATTATATAATTGGTTAAGAGCAATACAAGTAGTAGGATAATAAACACCTGACAAAGCATTTGTTGCATTATAAAAAATTTCTAAAAAGTTAGAAAAATTAGATGCATTGTCAAAATCTACCATTTCTAAATTTGAGTGACCATGTTGATTATAATAATCCATAATTACTGCTTCATAACCTTCACATGATTTCAACATAAGATAAGTTGAGTTCCAACGAATAGGTATATCAATTTTAAATTTTCTAGGCTTCAAATTATAAGTTTCACACATTTTTTTAAATGCTTGAAGTCTAGAAGGTGAAGTAACAATAAAAAGAATTGCTTCTCTAATTTTATCAATAAAATTAAGATCTTTATCACTATTAATTATTTTAATTCCATCTTGAACAATTAAATTAATAATATGGCATGCACATTTAACATGAAATAATTGTCCTTGATAAGGAGGCTTAAAACTACGTTTAAAATATTCAATTGCATTAGTGTTAGCACTATGATTATCAAAACTAATACTAAAACATTTAAATGCAACATTATATTCATTAAGAATGCCTAAAATACATGTATATATATTTTGACCACTATGAGGATATTCTACCATGCGGAGGGCAATAATTTTTTTAACTAAAATCCAATTGCTATTAATATAATGGGCAGTAAGAGAAAGATAACCAATTTTATTAATACCAGTCCACATATCAGAAGTAAAAGAAATTGCACCAATATGGTTAGCTAATTCATTAATTATAATTTGTTTTTTCATATTATAAACCTCCATGGTATCACTTCTAATAGTATTTCTACTAACTTTACTAAATCCAGGTTGAAGATAATTCTTCACCCAACTCTCTAATCTACGATCTTCCCCAAAAGTAAATGGTTGCTCAGCCCCAGCTACATAAACTGCTAAACCCTCCCTCATTTTTTTCTGATTATATGTAAAATTTGAAATTGATCCACTACTACCTACCTTGAGCTGGGCTTGTGTTGGGTCATTAGTATTAGCATGTTTTGGAACACATGCTTCTATGTGTCTTTTTAAGTGACCTGTACCACCTGTTGACTTAGATGAATAGGTTGCACTACATAAATTACATACTGCTCTCTCTTCAATTTTTCCCTTGAATGGAACTTCTTTAACTGTAAAAAATTGCCACACATCCGATTTTTTTTGTCTTTTAGATGAAGTGGCACAAGAACTACCTGGGGTACCTTGGTTGGAAGCTTGAGGGGGTGTGGCATTAGAATCATCAACTTCATAGAATTGGTTAGCATCCATATTTATCAAATTATGTAATAATATATAACAAATTAAATAAAAAAATAAATACCTCAACTAAATGTGGGAGAAACTTGAGAATAGAAATTTTTTTTGAGATGAGAACCCTTGATTTTGAACTAACTTGCTTGAATTTGAGTTGAGGGCCCTTGATTTTGAGTGATCTTGCTTGAATTGTTGTTGTGATGTGAGTTTGAGAGAGATTTTGAGAGAGATATGATGAAAAGTAAGAGTAGATTTGTGATTTTTGTGATGAAAATAGGGGGGGGGGGTGTTAGTATTTATAGAGGGTGTGGGGTACCATGTATGGACCAAATTACCCCTGAAAATAGCCATTTTTTGGCTGTTAAGGGGGGTAATTTGGTCAAAAACACAAAAATAGCCGTTTTACTGACGTTGGGCCGTTATCGTGCCTGGGTCGTGCCGTGCCGTGCTTTGGCCCATCGTGCCAACCGTTAGGCACGTAACGGCTCTAATCGTGCCGTGCTTCGTGCCGGCCCATCGTGCTGGGCCGTGCCGTGCTGGGCTCGTGCTGGTTCCGTGCCGTGCTGGGCTGTGTGCCGTGCTTGGGCTGGGCTGGGCCAAAATCGTGCCCGTGCCGTGCTCGTGCTGCTGGGCTCAAGTGGCCTGCCCAGCACGGCCCAGCCAATGGGCCGTGCCAGCCCAGGCACGAAATGGGATTGGCTGGGCTGGGCTGGGCTGCCACGTGGCCGTGCTGGGCCGTGCCGTGCCTGGGCCGCCCAGCCCAATTGACACCTCTAGCCCTTGCTAGCATTACTCAACCAGAACCTTCCCAAATGGGGGGCCTAGCTGCCAAACGGGTTCCGCATTTTTTGGACTGCGGTCCCACTGGTCATCTCTTTCATTCTGTCTTCACTTTCTCTTTATAAAACAGACATTCGTATACAAAATATCCTCTATCTACATCCATAAAATGTGGTAAATTCCCTCTCCCAAATGATGTAATAAATTTCAAGTAATGCTACTTAGCCCGCTAAAATCTGCCCACCTTGCTTTCCAACATGATGTAGCAGCATCTCAACAAACACATTAAAGATAAAGTCTTAAATGTGCTACTCTAAGATGCTACCACATCAGGTGCAAAAGCACTGTTGGCAGATTTCACGGGCTGAGTAGCATTTCCATAAATGTCATCCCTTTATCTTTCTACTCTCTAAAAAAAATGATGTAATAAATGTTGCATTTCCTCTCTCTCTCTCTCCAATTTTCTAAATGATAAGATTACCTATTTTTTACGTTAATTCCTAAGATACTCTCATTGAATGCTGTCACACTAAATTTTAAAAGATTCCTAAATAACCCTTTTGAATGGTTTCATAGTAAAAGTTAAAAGGGACCTGATATTTCTACCAACTTTTACACACAACTTATTCTTACACTTGCTTCCACCTGCCTATCAGGTTCCGTGAGGGGATGATTCTAGGGCTGACTTTCTGTATGTATGATATGCTAATTACCTAGATGATCCCCCCATAAATTCATATCATTCCAAACTTTTAACCCCCCTTAGAAGATGATTGAAATTTAAGGCTTTCTAAACCATCCCAACTCTTGACAAGGTTAAAGTTTAAGAGGAATGCAATATATTTTGTGAAAATGGTCCAAATGACGAGGAAATAATCCCCACAAAAAATCATCTCTTGAGTCTTCTCCATGCGGGTCCTCTTAACTAAAAGAATAAGTTAAAGCGTAACAAGTAAAAAATTTGGTAGAAATACCCAGCCTCAATTTTAATAGAGTAATATCAAGCCAGAGGCTGCCATAAGATCATAAATCTTGTCAATAGCTATACGCTGATATGATGATATCTACACTGTATCAGTATTAACTGTTATCTTCTGTACTTAGCTAGTGGCCATCAGGCGCACCCCATTTTTTTGTAGACATCTACCACAAAAAATCTAAAGATTAGCCCATTTAAAATTTCATGAAATCAGGCTGGAACCCCAATTCTAGCTATGTTTTAACTTCCCACCCAGCTAACTTTGGCTTTTTAAATGCAACCCAAAATTTTTTTGTCTTTTGTACACATGGCATTTTAAGTTCTTTTTTCTGTTTTATAGTTTTTATTATTGACAAAATTACCCTTCGTTTTTTTAAAGCACGTGAGAGAGAATTTTAGAGAGAGAAACTTGAAGTCGATCTCTCTGAGGTAGAGTTTGATCTTCTTCTTCAGCAACCTGCATTTCTGATCTGATAAGAGAGAGTGTGAAGTCTTCTTCTTCTCCAGATTCAGATTTGTCGAGTTTCCTGGGTTGGATAGACCTTTTCTAGGCTTTAATGGTGTCTTTTATCGTAAGTCGCCAACATCCTACCTTAACGATCTTCTCCGATTTGTTTTGGTTGGATTCCTGGCTAGTTTATGGAATTGGATTTTTGGTGGCGGTGGGTTAAGGTTGCAATTTTCTCGTTTAGATTGAGAAGAAGATGACGTGGCAAATTTTAGGGTTTTGTTTAGTGAAGAAGAAAGAGATCGTGGGCTTTTAGGTTTCAAATTAAGTCAGGTATAAAATCACCTGAAATGATTTGGTATGGCTTATGTAAACTGGGTATAAAATCATCTTCTTCTTTTTTTCATTTAATTTGTTATTCATTTTTGTAAAAAAAAAAATGAGATGCAACTGTTTGCAAAGGCTATGCAACTGATATGCAACTGTGAGGTGCAAGTGAGATGCAAATGAAGTGCAAGTGAGGCGCAAGTGACATGCAAGTGAGGTGCAACTGTGTGAAGTGTTATGCAACTGAGGTGCAAATGAGATGCAACTGAGGTGCAAATGACATGCAAATGACATGCAACTGAGGTGCAAATGACATGCCTGTATAAAATTGTTCATTCAAATTATGTTGATGTCGTTTCATTGTGTTTGTTTGTTTTTGTATTTTTTCAGTGACATGCAAATGAGGTGCAAATGAGGTGCAAATGACATGCAAGTGAGATGCTACTGAGATGCAAGTGAGGTGCAACTGAGATACAAGTGAGATGCAAGTGAGGTGCAAGTGAGATGCAACTGAGATGCAAGTGAGGTGCAAGTGAGATGCAAGTGAGGTGCAACTAACATGCAAGTGAGGTGCAAATGATATGCAAATGACATGCAAATGAGGTGCAAATGACATGCAAATGAGGTGCAAATGAGGTGCAAATGACATGCAAGTGAGATGCAAGTAAGGTGCAAGTGAGATGCTACTGAGATGCAAGTGAGGTGCAACTGAGATGCAAGTGAGATGCAAGTGAGGTGCAAGTGAGATGCAACTGAGATGCAAGTGAGGTGCAAGTGAGATGCAAGTGAGATGCAAGTGAGGTGCAACTAACATGCAAGTGAGGTGCAAATGATATGCAAATGACATGCAAATGACATGCAAATGACATGCAAATGAGGTGCAAATGACATGCAAATGAGGTGCAAATGACATGCAAATGAGATGCAAATGAGGTGCAAGTGAGATGCTACTGAGATGCAAGTGAGGTGCAACTGAGATGCAAGTGAGATGCAAGTGAGGTGCAAGTGAGATGCAACTGAGATGCAAGTGAGGTGCAAGTGAGATGCAAGTGAGATGCAAGTGAGGTGCAACTAACATGCAAGTGAGGTGCAAATGATATGCAAATGACATGCAAATGACATGCAAATGACATGCAAATGAGGTGCAACTGTGTTCTAGTGTTTTTAATGTTACATAGTTACAGAGTAAGAATTCAATGTTATCCCCTGCTACATTAAAACTACATTCAGACTACTGTGAGTGCTCAAGAGGATTATCCCCATCGTTTTCAACTTCAAACCATCTGTTTCAGATCTACATCGAACTTTTGTAACAGATCTACAACATATTCTTCGTTAAATCATCTCCAAAATTACAGATTAATCTGTACTAGATCTAAAAAATACGATTCAACAACAATCTCTCTCTTTCTGATCTCAACGGCAGTTTCTTCTCGTTCTCTTCTCCGTCGAAATCGCACACTGAAATCAGCTCTTCTCGTTTCTCTCTCCTCCCTTTCTTCTCTTTTTGGTTTTTATGGGAGGGTATTATTGTCTTTCAATCTTTTTTGGGTTTTATTTAAAATGTTAATGTTGGGTGGGGTGGAACCTAAATGTGAGGGTGATTTTGGGTTTATTTCCCATTGCCTGTTAAAATTTTGAAGTAATGAATGTCATACTACGTAATTTTTCAGAAAAGTAGGGGTAGAAAATAAGAGAGCTTGAGAATAGCAAAACTCTGTTTCTTGTTTGCTTCTGGGGAATTTTGTAGAACTAATGAAACTATTATGTTGTTCTATGAAGTTTTTTGTTGATTAAAAACAGAGCGACCAACATACCACCAACTATATTTAACAGCCTTTTGGTGGTGATGTATTCTTCTGAGAAAGTAGGTTAGAAAACAAAATAAAATTAGGACACCCAAAACCTGATTTTCTTATGTGATAGTATAAATTTATAACCACTCCTTGGTTGCTAACTTTGAGAACTTCTATTTGCAGGATGGTTTTGAAGATGATTCCCTGAGGATCATGAAGGATATCCAAAGCAGCAGTGCGCATTGCCAAGTTTAATAGTACTAAACTTAAGTTATGTACTTTAGACTAAAAGGCGTAAACTCAATATTTGGAATGTTATGAACTACTTGTGCATTAAATGTTCTAGAGTTAGCATTTATGATTCTTTTCAAGTTCTGATCTTTTACTAGAATCAGTGGTAAGAAAGTAAGAATTCATTCATGAAGATTATGCCATGAGACCTTCCAGATCCCCTGTATTTGATTTGCCCATAATAGCTATTTGAAGTTTATTGTTCTTAGTTCTTCTTTTTCCTGAATGCAGTTACGAGGCACATTATATTTTCTGGAAGTTCATATTTTTATGGTTATGTTCATTATGAATTATTATCTTTGCTCTTGCTAAATGATCTTTTTTAAATTGTAGACACTACATTCCTTGAGGATACAAAGATTGATTAATATTGAACAATATCGTAATGGGATACTTCAATTGTTTGATATACTCATATACAATTAAGTGAGACGGCCGTAGCTTTTCTTATTTTCACTGAAAAATTTCTTAGCACTAAGGGAGAAGTTTCGATGGATTAAAATGTATATTAAATGATTTTATTATTTGAGTTGTAGCTCATACAGCCTCATAGAATAGAATAGTTAATGACTTGCTTTCAGCTTTCCAATGTTCATGGCATGTAATTATGTATTATCCTTACATGGGGCACAAAGACAGCTTTTAATTTCTAAACTTCTGGCGAACAAACAAGTGTTTTGCCTAGTAATTCCGTAAGTGCTTTGTATCTCAATAATGGCGGTGCACCAGTGACTAGATTATCCTTAGTTTCATGTGTTGTGCGAATGGGCAGAAATCTGCCCTCAGTGGCGGATCTAGGAATTTCTTTTAGGGTGAGCGAGTCAATATTGACCAAGTCAGCGTTGACCAAGTCAATCCATTAACTTTACATGAAAAGTATCTTTAACCTCAGATTGACTATTAAGAAACTTTTTGCAGCATCTAAAGGTATTCATACCAATAAAATCGAAAAAGGGAAAGGATGATAAGAGATTTCTACCAAAACCTATGAAAATTTGGTCGTCTGCCATTTTTTCTTCTTCATCTAGTTTTTTTAAAATTAGGGTTAAAGCGAGAGAAGCCATCAATTTCTCACCTCCAGGCCTCCACAGCCCCACCATCTACCTCTCTTGTATTTTCATGTGAATCTATTTTTTGTCTTCAACTAGGTTCTAAAAGATTAACAATAAACACACTTTTTAATATCTAATGGTGCATTAAATTTGATGCTAGACTAGTTATTTTATGAAATGTTCTAAAAATGAGGAGGATATTGCACCGTTCCTTTGTGCACCACTATTGCACCACTTTTTATTTTTTTGCTAAAATGGTGTCTACATGAAGATGATCCAAGGAAAAAATTTTCAGTGAAGATGTGCATCTCACTATATAGATCATCATATCCGAAAATTAGCCCATTCTAGAACTATTAACTACATCAAAAGTCATTTGGAAATCAATGATTAAAAAAATGCTTAAATTTGCCTATCTTTTAATAGAATTTGAGAGGGTTAGAAGTTGTAGAAAAGTAAGTTTTAAAAAGTATGGATCAAAAACATAGAGTGGTCAAACTGAAATATAGTATGTAAGTTTTAAAAATTGAGGGTGGTCAACTGACCACCCACTCCTTAACCTAGATCCGCCACTGTCTGCCCTATAACCCAAGATCGATCACAGCAACAGAAAACACAGCGGAAACTGTAAACTCACAAGACACAAAGATTTATGTGGTTCAGCAATTTGCCTACATCTACGGACATCAGAGATCAATCTTTATACAATATCAGAAAATACAATGCACACACTTCACACCCAATAGAATACACTCATTACTGTAAAGCACCTCTCACTTGTACTCTACACATTTTGTGCACACACTTAAGCACAAGCTCAAGTTTGTGCACACTACTTGAACACTCTTTCAATGCTCTCTTTAGTGCCTCTCTCCCAAATACAAATGGTGTGGTGCCTCTCTCTCTCTCTCTCCTTCTCTCAGAGATGGTGTGTCTCTTCTTTGTTGATGAAGAGCTCTATTTATAGGCTCTTCATCAACAACAACAATGAAGAGTCCCATATAATAAACTCGACCGAAAGTAAATAACGGAAGTAGTGCATGTTGCCGAAAGCATCACTAGCCGAAAACTTAGAAGAGATAAACAATAAATAAATCAAAATCTTGACAATTCAACAATATAGTGGGGGACATGGGTTACTGTTGTGAACAGTAACCCACCGAACCGACAATCTCCACCTTGGCGAGATTTTTCAGCTTTTCTTAAAATATCTCTGATCTCTCCTCCTAGGCATGAAAACTTGATTGATTAAACATCCATGCCTGCAAACAAACTCTATTGTCTTCAACTACTTTACTAGTGCCTTCAACTGACTTATACAGTCTGCAAATTGGCTTCCGCTATCTTGAGAAAACCTCAATTGTCATAGCACGACTTTAAATGGCATACAACCTGTTTCTGACTTATAGTCTTCAACTGCCTTCTCAAGACTTCAATTTGCCTTCAATAACATTAGTAAACGCCAATCACCCATCGGTGCTCCTATCCGCCATGCAGTTCAAAACTGCGCTTGAAAAGCGTCAATCACCCATAGGTGCTTTAATCTGCCATGCATTTCATACTGCATTTGAAAAAATGCCAATCACCCATTTGTGCTCCAATTCGCCTTGCGGCTCCATTTGCATTCGATAAACGCCAATCACCATAAGGTGCAACAAATGTATCTATCAATACCAATCACCTGGAGGTGCTCCACTTGCATCGTAAGATGCAAATCACTCAAAAGTGACACAACTGCATCAAACAATACCAATCACCTAAAATAAGTACTACCAATTGTGTCGTAAGACACCAATCATCTAAAGATGCTGCAACTGTGTATGATGCTAATAGAGTTCAGGTTGTTCCTGAACTTCTCTCCCATCACCAATTTGGTGAACACTTAACATACGCCATAAATATTCCAACTTGGAATTCCATGAAATACATACACAGATACAATCTGTCACATGTGTATTTTTGCATCAGTATAAACTTTCTAAATTGCTTGTACTTCTCCCTTGGAGACTACTTCAAACTGTACAACAACTTCTAAAATTTATACACCCAATTCCAATTACCAGCAATTCTTCACTCATCTGGCTGAGTCATATGGATCTCATCTTCCAAATCACCTTGCAGAAATCTTCCTTCATATCGAGTTGATCAGACTCGATATCAATTATGCAATCAAAACCACCATATTTCAAATGGAAGCAACATTCACTACTGGAGTAAATATTATAAAACAATTGATGCCTTCCTGCTATACATAGTCTTCATCTACCAAACTAGTTTTGATTTTCACTCTGCTGGTGCCTTGAGATCCTCCCATCTTGAAGTATACCTATTTACACTCGATCGTCGTATTTATCTTGGATAACTGAACTAGTACCCAAATCTTGCTATTGTGAGGAGATTGAATCTCCTCACCTAATTCTTTCTTCCACAACGATAAATACTGTATACTCCACCACTTCCGTGAACTGGTTGGTTCACGAACATCTCTTCACGGTTTATCGACCGTAATTTGCTGGTTATTGTAGAAGCGCCTAGACTGCAACCTCTAATTCTTCATGTCTCTCTAAACAGACCTATCTAGATCAACTTGGAGTTTTAATAAACTCCACCTGCTCTTGATATCTATCTGTCTTACTTTTTTTTTCTGAAATCTTCAACATCGTAGTCTCAATAAATCGCACTTCTCTGCTTATTACGTTCGTTTCAAATCGGGACGCCATTGTTTATATTCCATTCTTATAATAAGCAGTTCAAGCAAATTCTTGTGAGAAAATAAAATTAGAAATAAGTGTTTTAGACCATACCTCCATCGGAGTTATTCCTCTGATCTCAATAGCAAGTAACTAATCAATGAGGTGACACGCATAAGTCAATGTCTCAGCCCATAATACATTGTCCAATCCAACATTGGACAACCAATATCGTACCCTCTCCAGTAGAGTACGGTTCACTTGTCTTGTTTACCTCATTCTTTTGTGGAGTCTTCTTTACTGTGAATTATGCTCAAGCTCTTTATCTTCTTCACAGTTCATGTAAGAACATATTAGACTTATACTAACCACCATCGTCTGATCATAGTGCTTTTAACTTCCTGCCAATCTTTACTTCATGTCTTCTCCTCCACTACCAGAACTTCATCCAATTTACTCTATTGGGTATACTTCAAATTCATCTGATGAAGTCTCCAACTAAGAAGACCAAATAATACATAACACCCCAAAGATGCAGTCTTTGTGGGTCCCCATACATATGTGTAAACATAATCCAGAATGCCTTTGGTGGTGTACGTAGCGGTACCGAAACTCTTTTTGGTCTGCTTCCCTTTCACACAGTATTCACAAAATCCCAATATGATGCATAATTTTGCGCCTTTCAACTAGTTCTGCCCAATACAACTTATGCAAAACATTTTTTTTTCAAAATTGCATGTCCTAGCCACACATGCCAAAGAATCTGATAGAATCACTATTAGAAACTACTACTGCACCCGTAATCGTATTCCCCTTCAAGAAATACTGATTACCCTAATTTTGCTCATGTCCTTCAAAGTGATCTTGCAGTCTTCATAATCCAGCGTAACTAATGACATGTGATCCGCCTACGACTCCGGTAAGAACTGGACAAAGTTCAAGACACTTACTATTCCATTTTTTTACTTTAAACAGATTTTTTCTATCCCATCTGTCTTGTAGGCATTTATGTTTCGTAACAAGACAACTGCACTCTCCGACTTCGTCAAGCTGAAGACAATCCCTGTTTGATAGAAAATTCCAAATCCAGAACCTACTTATCAGAATAACTGACAATTACAGATTCTAGTGCAATAAACAGTAAGTGTATACTCAATGCCGATATCATCATCTCCCAATCCAGATGGAACACTGTTCACATCTGAACCCAACTCGTCCTCGTTCTTCAACTTTGGACCGAAATTTGCCTGATTTCTTTATGTCAGACCATTCTCCGACCATCAACCATCTGATGTCGAAACTATGTGAACATGTACATCATTCTTTCAACACTCAAATTTGATCAGTGCAACAACTGCTTGATCCAATTTCGAGTTCTCACCGTCCAATGACATAATGGTAAAATACTCGTACATAATAACGAAAAGTGAATCCAATAGGCACATGCCTAATTCTTACAAATATTACTACAAGATAAAATAAATATGCAATTATTATCTTGTTGTAATCATAAAGGTGCTCAAACAATAAAATACCTGGGTGACAATTGAAACTGAAATGTTTCTGCATTTAGACGATCGTATTCTCCATGTGTTGCATTATGAACTCGTCTCTTACTTTCTGCCACAAGTCTTCGGCTAAGATTTCCTTCATTATATTGTATTTCTGATCTTTTGCAAGACACATTCTGATTGTGTTGCAGGCCTGGCGATTGATCTTTTCCAGTCCTTCTCATCCATCTCTGCAGGTTTATTCTCCTCCAGAGCAATCTCTAAATCCTGTTGACTCAATATGTCACAAACTTCACACTATCATATTTCAAAATAGTTCATCCATCAACATCTGTTCTGATCACGTGCAAAAGAACTCCCAATGAACTGTATCTAAATAGTATCCCCCAAATAGTACCCAAAATAGTACTAGGCCCAATAGCCCGAAATAGTACTTGTTCCCAATAGTACCTGAAATCGTACTAGGCCCAATAGTACCCAACATAGTACTTGGCCCAATAGTACCTAAAATAGTACTGATGAATAGTACCCCAAATAGTACCCAATGTACAATACTTGTCATATAGTACCAAAATGTACAATACCTGACGTACAATACCTATCGTATTGTACCTGTCGTATAGTACCAAATGTAAAATACTTGACGTATAGTACCCAATGATTGTTTACGTATTTATTATTCACGGATGAATAGTACCCTAGAGCTCTGATACCAGTTTGTTGTGCAAATGGGCAGAAATCTGCCCTATAACCCAAGATCAATCACAGCAATAGAAAACACAACGGAAACTGTAAACTCACTAGACACAAAGATTTACGTGGTTCAGCAATTTGCCTACATCCACGGACAGCAGAGATCAATCTTTATACAATATCAGAAAATACAATACACACACCTCACCCCCAATAGAATACACTCATTACTGTAAAGCACCTCTCACTTGTACTCTACACATTTTGTGCACACACTTAAGCACAAGCTTAAGTCTGTGCACACTACTTAAATACTCTTTCAATGCTCTCTTTAGTGCCTCTCTCCCAAATACAAATGGTGTGGTGCCTCTCTCTCTCTCCCCTTCTCTCAGAGATGGTGTGTCTCTTCTTTGTTGATGAAGAGCTCTATTTATAGGCTCTTCATCAACATCAACAATGAAGAGTCCCATATAATAAACTCGGTCGAAAGTAAATAACAGAAAGTAGTGCATGTTGCCGAAAGCATCATTAGCCGAAAACTTAGAAGAGATAAACAATAAATAAATCAAAATCTTGACAATTCAACAATATGAACAGTAACCCACCGAAAGTAAATAGTACCATATGGTACTATTCTACCCACCTATTACCGACATCATATCCTGTATTCATATGGTGTTTTCTGCCCATTAATTTCAGTTAAGGTTGTTATATCCAGTGAAATTGAGAATCCTGTACTATTTTTTCGTTCAATAGTCGTGGAAATCTGGATTCAGAACTTTATAATTTTGAATTATGTGCCGAACTTCTAAATATCAATATGTTAATTGTTTTAGAGCACTTGCATTTCAGACAGCTTTGTTATTTATTCTTGGTGAAAACTATTGTTATGTGATAATAAGTTTGAGTTCCTTTTCTCTTTGTTTTTCCATGTTCATTAGGTGCTTTTATTCTCTGCGACTTTTAATGACATTGTCAAGCATTTCGTATCAAGGGTGGTTAAAGATGGAAAACAATTGTTCGTCAAGAGAGAAGAACTCTCCCTGGATGTAGTCAAATAGTATAAGGTGAACTGTCCAGATGAACTTGCAAAGATACATGTCATTAGGGACAAGATATTTGAATTAGGAGAAAAGTTGGGGCAAACTATTATATTTGTCCACTCAAGGACAAGTGCAAGTGCATTGCAAACAACAATAGAGAATTATGGTTGGGGATGTTCTACAATTCATGGTGCTGTTTGTAAGAATTTGTGGCCCACATAACCCAGAACAGTGATCCATTAAGTTTTCAAACCATGGGCTTTCTCTAACCCAATCCATTTGGCCTGTAACTTGTGAGGGTTATCTTATTAAGTTGTTTAGGGAAACACCCAATCACTACCTATGATGGAATAGGTAGTATATAAGTATTGTGGGTGATTAGGGTTCTTACTCTCACCCAATTCTAGTGCCTAAAACCCTCCATTAGTTTTGCACTCACCTCTCAAGTTCTTGGTGTGTTATGGGTAGAGACGTAAAACGATCACCCCACCAACATCGACGCTATGAGATGATTTTGGAACTGCGATGTAAGGTATGTCTCCTTGATTAAAGTATTGTGGTTAGCATGATTATCAAGATCCTCCGTTCATGTTTTATTTTCGCCTTATTGTTGTTACATGAACATAATATTATAATGTGGTATCAGAGCGCAGATTTTGATATTCATGTTTTCCCATGGAAAAGTTTTTAATCGGCTTTAACGAGGAGGTTTAATGGTGTTGTATGCAACTGTTTAGAGGTTTACTGTATTTGAGTTTTCCGGCTAAATTAATAGTTTAGTTTCATGGTTTATTAAATATTTAATAGAATGGTTTTAAACCCACAGTTGAAAGTAGGATTTAATGGGTTGGGTTTATAAGGATTCCTGGTGTATTCTTGATCTGTCTAATCCAATTGTTTTTTAGTTGTTGATGTAAGTCCAAAGTTTTGTCTTGCTTTATTTTGGTTCTATTTTAATGGACAGTTTTAATAAAAGGGGTATTGAAGTTGAAAAGGGTTTTGGTTCTACTGATTAAGGTTAAACAAATCTTTACCTAACTCCATATATAAGTTTTCTTAAAGAAAGAATGAAGATGGTTTACAGATTCATGGGTTTTCTGGGTTCGTTAACAATTTTGGTGTTAATAAGTGCTTATCGAATTAGATGGAGGTTTCTGGCAATTTTGGTCATTTTCCGATCATATGATGGATTTCCTATGTCCGATACTCATGGACGACCTTCGGCTGCCGAATATGTATGGACGGTATTAGGTGGCGGCGAGTTGAGATCGTATTTTATGTTAGGGTTTCTGTTGTAGCCTTTTGATCTTTTGGGAAGAAGATGATGACGTGGTAGTTTAAGGTTTTAATTGAAAGGACCCAATTTTGCCTTTGTTGTTCTAATTGCTTTAGAGTTTTGACTTTTAATTAATTAATTTTTCTTTAAGAACACTTTTAATTAATTAATTGAAGGACCCAATTCAATCAACATAAAATAGACGTGCTGGCTTAGATGGTAGTAACTGAGTTGACTCAGTTCTGATAGGGTTGACTTGATGAATTAAACCAAGTTAGTAATTGGACCAAACCGAGTATTATTACTGATCCACTTTCAACCTGAAACAAAAGTCGACCCGTTTGACCCAGAATTGGTTCCTACTTGGAACCAGAACTGAATTAGAACAAACAAATTAGACCAGAAATGACTCAGCTATGGTCTAATTAGAACTGGATTTTATTTAGTAACATCAAAATGGACATGAATCAAACCAAACCAAACCATTGGAACTAGAACTGAATTTTCTGAAATTGAAATTAAATTGGAACTAATTTATTGTCTATCTGTTTTTTTTATGCGATTCTGGGCTCATCTAATGTCTGTTTAAAAGCTCAGTTTGAATGACTTTACGAGCCGAGTGTACTAAAATTATGATATAATTAATTCAGCATGATTTTGCTTAACTTATATTAATGTTTGTACACTTATGCATTAGGGTCTAATTTCTTGCTTATTGTTTCAATTTTATTTTGACTCTAGGAGATAGATACACAAGAGAGAATTCTGAGAGAATGAGTTTTGTAGGAGTTAAGTTTGATACTGATCTGAAAAACTTACGTTCAATTTCGGTTAATTTCTACTTTTTTTAAATCGATAAAAAAAATCTGGTTTTCGAATTGTGAATACCAAATCGAATACCCCATATACTTGATTATAATTGAATTGATTAACTAGAATTTGGATCCACTTCTTTGAGAACCGGAAGGAACTTGTTAGCACCAATTCAGTTTAATTCCGACCAAGTAGTAATTAGACTAGAGTTTTCAGACTTTTAAGCTTTAAAAGGTAGCAACTTGGTAGAGATCTTAAAGCCAACCTAAAGACTGAATGTAAAGACTAGTAGGTTCTATGTGAAACTAAAAAAAAAAAAGAGAAAAGAGAGATGGAAAAGAGAGAAGAGATAGATGGAGGTGGTGCAGAGATGGTGGCGGCGTTAAATGTTAGTGGTGGCGATGATGTCCCTGATGACGTGGGATTCGTAATATCAGCAGAAAAAAAAAAGAGGAAAAGATTAGAAAGGGCACCCCTAATCAAGTTTTTAGTAAAACTTGAGTTGATAAAAAATAATCAACTTAGGTCACAACCAATAAAAATCTGAAGTGTTAATAACAACAGCCCTTCATTTTTGTGGATGGTACAAAGTGTGTGTTGACCGCTTTTAATGCTGAAGTAATATGTTAATGAACTTCAGTGCGCAGTTTTCAAATTGACAGCGCGGTTTACAAATTTTGGGAACGCGATCCCAACTCAAATCCGCTCCCAAACTATGAAATCGTGGATTGGGAGCGGGAGCGTCCAACAGTTTGAATGAATCTGGTTACTACGGTTTCAACCAAAAATCTGTGTTGCTAGACTTACATTATTCTCTACAGAATTCCTTACAGAAGACGACAATCCACTGTGGGCTCATATTATCCCGATATGATCGAATGTCACGAGGGTATGTGGGATTCATACACTACGGTCGGATCGCGCTCTGTAGCAAAAAAGTCTATCATTATTCACTAAAAATACTACTTTAGAAAACACAATATTAGGCTGAAAATCCTCCTTTTATAATAGTTTCGTAGAGATGACAAGAATTTTTTTTTGCAAGCCTAATCCCTATTTTTTTGCATTTTGTAAGCAAATGGGTTAGTTCTTTCTTTTAGTTTAAAATTATAAAATTTTGGTACCTAAACTGCCCTTCCAAATACTATAACGTAGACTTCTAACTGTTTTTGTTTGGGGAGACCGATGACATGGTAGAGAGAGAAAATAATACTTTTTTAAATTGAAAATGCTATAACTTTCAATCTACAATTTGAATTTTGGCCAAATTTATATTTTTGGAAAGCAATTTTTAAGATCTTTAAAATGAGATCAGACAATATTACTAAATTCAAAAAAAAAAAAAAATCCTAATTAGACTATGGAAACCTATAACTACTTGCAATAATGCAAATTATAGTTTGCATGTAATCTGGGTTTTATTGCTTCGTGAATGGGTTTTTTAAAATAATTTGCAGTATGCAAATTATAGTTTGCATAAAATTCAGTTTTAATAGCTTCGTAAATAAGTTCTTTTATTTATTTTTAATTTTTTTTAGAATTTGATATTCATGTTTGATCCTGTTTTAAAAATCTTAAATTTTTTTTTCCAATGGCATAAATTGTGTTCAAATTCGATCTATATTTTGAAAGTTATGGTCATTTTTATATTAAAATTCATTAAATGGGGTTTGCTAACATGCACCGTTGTTATTAAGCAGGGGTTTTTCATCTTTTTGCATCATGCTAACGTGTGCCGAGGATTGTCTGTGCATTAAAAAAAAGTATGTCCTCTCTGTCATTTTTTTTTTCCTATAAGGGTATGTTACTCATATTCCATTAACAAAATATAACTTTAAAGGGACTCCTAACTGAATCAAAGCACCCAGACTTTATGGAGCTTGTTTGGATGTCAGAGTTGGACTTATCCATCCTACGAGCAAATTATGCACAGTTTGATGTCAGATCCATTTTATCTCTCCCTTTTCTCTCTTTTCTCTTTTCTTTCTCTCTCTTGCGTGGCGGTGGCAATGGTGATGTTGATGGTAGAGGTGGTGAGGTGTGTTCTTAGTTTGGTGGGATGTAATTATTTGAAGAGGAGAGCCCCAAAACAAATACTCACTAGAGATTGAAAATTGATTTTGGGCTTAAAGTCCAAAAAAAAGAGTTCCCCAGTTAAAATGGCTTCCCTATTATCAGCCTCCTTAAAAAAGCCCACCAAACATTAGAATATAATCACATCTTTAAACGAGAAATTAATTTTTTTTTTTTGTAAGAAAAAACTAATGATTTTGGGACCAGCCCAATGTTATGTCTTACTAGACAGATTGAAGTACATCCACTATCCTTTGTGTATGTGTGGACCCCACAAATACATAATGAATAGGGGGAACAGCCAAAAGGCCCAAAATGATTTTTTTTTCAGTCTGTTTAGTCCAGCAAATTTTATATGAGTCTATTTAGTCCAAAAATAAAATTTAGACAGATCTGCCCTTTAATTAATTTATTTTTTAGATCTGCCCTTCCACCTGTTCTTCCCTTCTTGATTTCTTTCAATCTCTTCAGTTGTTTCATCACGTACAACCCCACTTTACCCTTCTCTCTCTTGCGACAAATCCCTGATAGTTAGTTACCCTAGCTAATTAATTAAGGGGAGTCGAACACACTAGTACTCCAACCTTCAAGTTGAAGAAGAGAGTTCATGGTGCCAAACATTGGCTCGAATCCAATATCCTTCAAGATATCTCTGCTCATCAGATCTTATAATTTGAGGAAGAGAATAAGAAAGAAATAGGGAAAGATCTGATTTGGAAAAAAAAAAGAGAAAGGAGAAAGAGAAAAAAGAAGGAAAATAGAGGATAGAGAGATAAGAGAAGGACCTAAGTGAGATAAAAGAAAGGAAAGAGAAAGAAGAGGAAAAGAAGAGAAAGAGATAGAAGAGAGACGAAGAAAAAATTCAACATAGATCTATGCAAAAACAGTTTTGCATGAATGATCCATGCAAAAACGTTTTTGCATGAATTATGCAAAACTATTTTTGCAGAGACTATGCAAAATCATGTTTCACAGATGATTTAGTATAGATTTATGCAAAAATATTTCATATAATGATTTAGCATATGCAAAAATATTTTTGCATGAACTCATGCAAAAACGATTTTGCATAAATTTTGTGATTTTTTTTTTTTCGAAAACCATTCTTGACTGTTCTAGTTTCAAAGATCTCAAAAAGTGCTTCCTAAATATATGAATTTTGTCAAAATCCGAATTTTAGTTGAAGAGATATAACATTTTAAAGTTTAAAAATAAAAAAGATAACTACATTTCTCTCTCATACAGCTGTACAAGTTTGAAAAAGACAAAAACGTAATTGACAAATATAATAAGGGTAAAACAGGAACATTAAAAAAGAAGGAATGGACTAAATAGATTTAGAAAAGTTTAAAAAGGACTAAACAGATTAAAAAAGCTTTAAAAAATGTATTTCAGTCTTATTAAAAATCTTGTGTACTAAATGGATTAAAAAAGTTATATATTGGATGTTTTGGTCATTATCCCTAATGAATAATAGATACATAAAATTGGTCAAAAACCCCATAGAGAAAAAATAATTAGCGTTTAGTATTTGATATTTTTAAAATACACAAAAGATCTCATGATCATTTTAAAAAATAATTGTTAGTCTTTTAAACTTTTTAAAATATTAATTTAGTCTACCGTGAACCATTTTCTATAAGTTAAATTTCTTTTATTACCCTTATGTAATAACTATAAATTCCTTATTTTTAGGAATTCTAATTATCCTTATCTTCTTCATAATTGTGGACAAGTTATTACAAATTTTTATACTGATTTACACGGGTATGATTATTACCCACGTGATATGAATCTCAGTCCCTAGTTTTAATATTTTTCGAATTTCGATGACATCCGAAGCGTCCATCTAGTTTTAATATATAATTTTACAAAATTAAGAAAAATTAAAAATTATAGTAAAAGAATATTTTATTCGGTTATGAGAAAATGAGAGAAAAAATAGGAATTGTAGTGTAGAATATTTGGTTTGGTTACAAAAATAAGGGTATTATTGTCACTTACAATACAAACGTTTGACTAACTATCATTTAGGATGAAACACATATTTTAAAATTGTCAAATACTAAACACTAATTAATTACTATATAATGGTCTAAACCCTAATTTTCTGGAATAGATATTTGGTGCCACCTCGATTTGTCTATAATTAGACAGGTAACTGGGCCGGTCCCAATAGCTTGTCTGAAGAAAAAATACCAAAAAAAAATGAAGACTAATCGATCATTAAATAAAGATATTATAAGATATTATTTTATTCAATTCAAAGAAGATAGATCCTAGAATGAATATATTCATGTGATTTAAATAAGATTGTCCAATAGACCAATTTGGAAACTCTTAGCCATATATATCATGGCAAATCTGTGAAATGAATTCAAAACAAATAAGTTTCCATCTTAGGGATTTAGTAAACTTAAATAATTTATTAATAAATACATATTCTTTGAACCTAAGAAGTTTATAAAGAAAAGGTTGAAGTCTTTCCCACGACTACTAATATCGATTGCTATTACACTCTATTTTTTCATTTAATTTTCTTTCAAACGAATGGCAACCACAAAGTTCATGGCAGTTCATTTGGCTCTCGTCTTATTCATCATAATTACTCTCTTTGCTTTTCACGAATGTAAGTTAATTTTTAATTTCTTTTTCCCTCCTTTAATTAAACAAAATACCAAACTTCAAGTTCTAAACGAAATATATATATATATTTTTTTGAATGGGCTGAAATGGTGAAATGGCCTATTCTACCTATTTAGCAAAAGCACTCAGGTCGGCCTCTATGATGTACCAAAAATTTTAAAATGTATATTTTTAGCTTTTAGAGTAATTTTTTTTTAAAAAAAGAAAAAAATTTATCAACCTGGCCAAGGTACAATTCTAAGATGTTTTGTATCCTAAATTCCATATTCTTTTCATATCCAATCCTTTTGGTGATTTTTGTTTTTCTCCATTCAAAAACAGATTTAATATGTATCTTTTAAGATGAAAGGTATATTTCGTGGGAACAACAAAAACATCTATCTAATATATTAATGCGGCTCCCAAGAGGCTCCATTTTGAGCAGGAGCCTTGGTGACCTTGCATGCTATTTTTTTTTGTTCCAAAAATGCCCTCCACTTCTATCTATATTTCCATTATGTCCTGCTATATATCTTAGTTCTAAGACTCACTCAGTTCTAAGACTCACTCAAATATAATATTGTAAAGGCTAATTTGTTGTGAAGATGATCTCCTCAACGTTTAGATTATATTCATTCATGAGTCTTCTCAAAATGGGACTACTTGCAATCTTATTTCTTTTAATATAACGCATCGCACAATGATGATTTAAAAATTGATTTTTTTAAACGATGATCATCTTATTAAGTACATCTTCACTAACACTTGGATCATATTAAAGTAAGCCAACCTCATTATACTTCAGTGACGATTGCAATCGAGAATCGCTTTAGAACGATCTAAGAGCTAAAATTTTAAGAATGATCTTAGTCCAGCATAAAAAACAAACCCGGCGTTAGAAATACGTGCGAAGCAAGTGCAAGGGTCCTCAACCCAAATATTTTACTTGTTACATATATTTTATTGTTAAATTCTACTTAAACCCTTCATATTGGATGATCTTCTAAATTTGATAATTCAGGTTAATATTTTGTGTTTAATATTTTTCTGTGCGTGTTTTTATTATTTTAGGTAGGGAAAATCCAAAGAGAAGAAAGTGCAATGAAGGGAATGAAAACATTGCAATTGATACGGAAGAATTACCACCCCATAATATTTTAGAAGAGAGAAGTACTGGAGAGAGTAAACTCACGATATGCGCTCCGGGAGAGGGATTTCCAGAGTGCAATGATGTACCATCCCCTAATGATTGTTGGTGTTGTAACATTGACAGAAAATGTTATGGTGGAGACAAAGACTTTTGCATTCTAAATTGCCATAATTAAAAAATAATATATTGAAATCTATTTAAAGTTCAATAACAATAATAATAATAATAAGAAGAAGAAAAGTGATTTATTTGCCTTAATTATTATTTGTGCTAAGATTTATTGAACATTACAAATGACAGAATTCTCTAATGATCCATCACTTTGAATCTTCTTTGTCACAAGAAGTTTTCTACTAGTGTTTGCACATATTCTTTACATATGATTTGTTACTTATTCTAGATTTGTACTTGAAACATATTAGAAAAGTAACAAATAGCACTTCAATTTTTTTTCAATTTAACACTATCTTTATTTTTAATACACCTCATTTACATTGGGGTGTGAGTTCTGATGGAGATGATCGAAGAGTCGATGTTGATCAACATGCTAAACAGTTCATCATAAAAAATATCAACGCAGCTTATACGGGTCCATGTCTATCATCTTCAACCCTGGAACTGAGAGAGGGACCTATTAGGATTTTGAATGCAACCAATCAGCTCCATCTTGGCGAGTCGAGTGATGGGACTGTCTTCAGTCAGGTGCTAGATGTGGGAGGATATTTACATGATAATAAACATTAATGGTGGAAGGCGGTTGATTCAGCATTGTAAAGAAGATGACATCTATTATCTATACTATACATAAAGAGAAGCCCCCTTCCCAAAAACACAATCGACCGACGTCCGACCCATAATAATTTACCAAAACTCTGGTTCGGCTTGCCAGTGGGTACGACTAAGAATTAAATTCTTTTTACTGTAACACAAAAGCTTTCATTTCGTGTACAACATTTAATCTTGGAATGTAAAAGAAATACATCACATTTTTACACTTTGATTATCACCTACTGCTGAGACCGCATGAAGATGATCCTAACTGATTTTCTTTTTTGTGTGATCATGATCTCTTCATCATGTAGATCACAATCAACCTTTTTGTTCATCTCCATTTTTTTTAACTACATCAACTAAAAGGTAAAAATTTCTTTTTCATTTTTACACTCCACTTGCACACACCAGAAACCGCATGAAGATGACCCAAAAGCTATTTTTGGAATGAGAGCATCTTTTGGATCCATGGAAATCCTGACGGTATGCCCAATGTAGATGTAGCATTGTGGGGTCATTGCCATGACGCCAAAAAGTTGCCCAAATTAATCACTTTTGGAAGAGAAGGACAGGTGGGTCCCATGGTGCCATGTATGTGCATCAAGCATACCGTTGGAATTTCCATCAGTCCAATAAGCATTACGCACGATCATGGTGCGTCCTGGCTGGCTAGTATTATATATACAGAGAAGCCCCCTTCCCAAAGCATTGACCGACGTCCGACCCTATATTGAATTACTAAAACACCCTTTTATTTTATTTTTACAGATTTATAATTGCTATGACATTCAGGGACAGTTTCAATCTATACAATGGTTTATCCAGTTTGATAACGTACGCTCCTTGGGCATTGGGCTTATATGCTTCTGAAAGATTAAACCCCTCAGATAGCTTTATGTAGATTTGGGTATCTAATATCCCATATAGATACACAGTTACTACATCCATAAGACGCATGTCCAGCTCGTTCTCAATGACTGACAGACTGAGCAAGTAACGAAACGTGATTGCGTCTATAAGTGGAGAGTAGGATACATTTTAAACGATGCCAGGTTTCTTTGAAAACCTTTGTGCAACTAGCCTCGCTTTATACCTAACAATCTCTCCAGATTAATTTTGTTTCATTACGAACACCCACTTATAAATGACAGGTTGCATGGCATCATGCCTTCGAACTATTTGTCCGAATACTTCCCAGTTTGGCCAGAGACTCTAACTCTGCCTGGATCGCAGATCTCCACTGTGGCTAATTTGTTCGACGATAACACTCGTCAACAATCAGTGGTTCTGCATCCTCATCTAGAATAGCAACTGCGAAGTAAAATTTGTTATTGACAACTACTTTAGTTCGATCTCATCTTTAATACTTACAGATTCATTTTATTGAGATCTAATTCACCTCCTTGAGGTTTAACTGTAAAGTATTGATGGATCGTGTAGCTACTATAGCCTATTTTATGGGTGGCGCCTCATCATGAGCGACGACTACTATATCAGCCTCCTCATCTGAACGCGGACTATACTATTAGTCCTTCGTCCCCTATTCTGCATCTTACACATTGCAGAATCATTTGTTCCAACGGATCGGCCACGTTCTTAACGTGTTTTTGATTCATTTGCTGGTGCAACTGATTTTTCTTCGGGACCTCAATCTATGCTTGTGCATTACCTGCTAGTATATGTACTTTTATCACTTTCATTGTATCATTAAATGCATCAGGCAGTTTTTGATCAACTCTCTGAAGGTGATAAAATCGTTGAACATCTTTGTCACTTTGATTGGTTCGGGGATCTAGACGAGACAACGATGGTGTTCCTCAATAAATTTCACGGCATTATATTGTCTTATCTTCCCCTAATGCCAGAAATTGTGTCTCATCAAAGTGACTGTCTGCAACTTTTACAGAAAAGACGTCGCCTAACATGGGTTCCAAATATCTAATAATAGAATGGTGAATCATAACCCTTATAAATGCCTAAGCGGTATTGGAGTCCCATCTTTGTGTATTGAGATGGTGCGATGAGCATCTGCACGGCACATCCGAATGTGCGTAAATGGGCGACATTAGGCTCTTTGCCCGTGACTAGTTGCTTTGGGAATATTGATTAAATGCCATTTGGACGAATCTTGATCAATGTTGCAGTATGCAAGAAAGCATGCTTGCAGATGGAGGTCGGAAGTTGTGTACGCATTAATAGTGGTATAGCGATCTCTATAATCGCTTGATCAAATTCTCTGCCATACCATTTCGCGTATGGAATTTAGGTACTAGATGCTTGATATCTATACCATTGGCAATACAGTAATCATCAAATGCTAGGAGATAAACTCACTAACTCTGTCTAGTCTCACATACTACATAATTTGATTCGGGAAATGAACCTGCAATCATATGATCTACATTAATAAACATGCCAACACCATATTCCTAGTCGAGAGTAGGCAAACATTGGACCATTTATATGATGCGTCGATCAAGACCATATAGTACCAAGATAGGCCATTAAGTGGATGGATAAGTCCACATATATCTCCATGGATGCAATGGAGAAAGGTTGGGGACTCAAACCCCACCTTGTTATAGTCTGACTAGGTTATTAATTTTTCTTGCGTGCAGACGATGCACTATTTATGGAAGAATGGAATCTTCTGGTCTTGCAAGGATAGTCTCATTGCACTGTTGATAATCTTTGCCATCACTTCTATGCCTAGATGTCCGCGATGATCCTAACGGCAGTAGAATATTGCCCGGAGGAATGGTTTGAAAAATTTTCAACACCTGTTTCTGACCATTAACTGTAGATGTAATGAACATGACGTTCTTGTCATTTTCTGCTACAGTTTCCATTTGATATCCATTGCCATGAATATCTGTAAAACTCAGCAATCTCTTTCAGATTTACTTGAGTGTGGGACTTCTTTAATACAAAGTATTAATCCATTTGGGAGTAGTTAAACATGTATTCCTAATGCCCTCTATCATATTAGCCGCGCTAGATATAGTTGTGACCTTACCGTCACATTTGGTCAGATTCAAGAATAATTTTCTTCCTCAAAGGTTAAAGTGCATAGTACTATTGTCCACAAGGCATGTGCCTACTTTCATAATATTATCAACATGGGCACTATATCCAGACAGATTCATGCAGGCATAAAGTTTATAACTAGCAGATCAAGCATCAATAATTATGCAGTTTAAAAACACAACATGTAACTAAACTCATAATCATTAGAAATAATAATTGTTTTAAATGGGCATCATTCAAATAAAACAAACTATTTAAATGGTATCTAAACTGGCTAGAAAGTTTAATACTAATAAAGGAAAAACTAATTAAGTAGATTTTTCGTCATTCGCAACATCAGTATACTTGTAGAAGTCCGATGAAACACACTTTGGATCATCTACAAATACATGATAAGTCTCTAACTTATTTTTAGACTGATAGAACTCCTAGTTGAGTTTTGCATGGCAGGTCCTCGACCAATGCCCGTTCTTTTCTATACTAAAGCATTTGACAACCGTACTTGGTTACTTCTTTCCCTTTCCTCAATTTTGCTTTGTGGGTTAGGAAACATGTTGTAACGACCCAAAATAATTTAGTTGATCAGTCAATGTCAAGTCGAGTTTAGTCCAACGCTTTGACCTTGAAACCAATTAATTATTAAAATAATTAAGTCTAGAATTAAATAATGAGTTTTCGATCGGAGGAATATTTGAAGAATATAACCTTACGAATGGATAGACTTCGAAAAATTATTGAATTTCTACTACTCACAAGCGAAAATCGGACACCGAATGAGGCCGATATGAAGTCCGGAATGCGAGTTTGAATACGATGAAAAATTTGACGCGATTTTGACCAAGGTCATTATGTACCTGCAATTTTGACCAAATATTTTTGACTCAGTGAGTTATTTAAACATACAGAAGCCCATTTGATTATTAAACAGTACATACACACAATTATAAGTGTATGTTCATATATCAAAATTTTCCACATGTACCCATTTTTTCATTAACTCATTTGGAGTTCTCTTTTAACTCCACCGTATGTAACTAGCTAAAACAGTGGAGTTAGAGAGAGAAATAGAAAGGGTAGAAAAGAGAAAGAAATGGACGGTGGAGAGAAGAGGAAGAAGAAGGAGAAGAAGAAAGAGAAGAAAGGAGATAAAGAAAGAAATGAAGGGAGAAAGAGGGAGACAGCAGAGAGAAAGAGAGGGAGAGATGACGAGAGAGGGAAGAGAAGAAGTGGATGAAGAGGATGACGATGGTGGTGATGATGACGGCGACGGCGACAGCGCCGACGATGCCAACGCCGATGACGGTGACAGTAGAAAGAGAGAAGTGGAAGATGAAGATGAAGTCCATCCTTCATCTTATTAAAAATTTGTTGTTAGAGGTATAAAAAACTGAAAACCCTAGCTCTTAATTTTGTTTTATTTTAGATGTTTTTATGTTGTTTTTCATTAGTTTTCAATTTTAGGGCTGATTTTGTTGAAGTTTTTCAATAGTTTAAGCCTCTCAAACGCCTGTTTAATAAAATTAATAATTAGAATGTAAGATTTGGGTCTTTTTACCTAAAATAGAAGTAAAAAAAATATGTTTTCTTTTTTTAGGAACTAATTAGTATTTGTTTGAACTCTTAAATTATATTGGATTATAGTTAGGCTGATTTTGTTAGTTTAAGCTAACATTGATCTTAATTTGAATTAGATAAATTGAAATAGGTGGTGGAAGAAGAATAAAATTGATGATGTTAGGTTAGGATTTTGTGAAGAAAAATATGGAATTTGATGTTGGATACTATTTTTGGATGATGTAAAATAAGGGCTTTTTATTGAAAACGAAAATTAGAGTAGTTAAGAGTTGAATCCCAAACCCTTAATTTAATAATTAGAGAAACTTGATAGGCATGTTGTGTAATTTTAGTTATTAATGGAATTTGATGATGAATACTAGCTTATTTTAGGGCTTTAATATTTTTTTTTTCAACAAATCAGATTTAAGTTATGGATTGAATTACTTTGTAGTTCTTCTCCCTAGTTGCATACAAGAAATTAACGATTTTCTTAGAGATAGTCTAAACTAGGGGTTGTATTTTAAGGCTAATTGTAGTTAATTAATTTAGTTGAAATTTGAATTTTAGATATCCAATTTTCTGAATTTGAGGAATTAGGGTTCATGATAGTTGTACTTAACTGAATAGAATTCTAGAACCCCAATTGTATGTTAGAACAAATTCAGATTTTGAAGCATGAAGATTTCTATAAATCTAGAGTTAATTTTAAACACCCAACACTCTTTTTACTATTAAATTGAACTTCTTATTTGTAGAATTAAATTAAGTTATGTTTTGAATTTTGAAAACCCCTTATTTTGGAGTTCATCAATATTGAGATTTTAAGAGTAAATTTTATTAGGATGGATTTCTAATACTCTTATTTGGTTATAAGGTGTTTGATACAAAATAAAGAATTTTGAGTTAAAAGGGGATATTTGGAGTAATTTGGGTTTGAAATCCTAAAGCCCTTATTTGTTTTGATAAGGTATTTTCACAGATTAAAGGTTTGTAGGTGTTAAGAGAGAATGATTAAAGGTATTTGGACTTTGTAGAGACTATTTAGGTTTTTAGATTACCAAACTATTTGTATGAGATTAATGTGAATAGTATAGAATTCTGAAAGTGAATTGAGTATGTTATTTACAGTTGGATTGTGTACTAGGACCAATGCATTGATTGGAGGTGAAGAACGCAGTAAAGAGTTAGCCTTGCAGGATTTGAGGTAGGAACTTATAAATACTCTCTTGTAGCCTTTAAAGTACTTTCAATGCTTTTGATAGGGTTTAGATTTATAAATCAAATGTAATTACTTTTCAAAGCATGCATGATTTATTTGTGATGTCCTATTGATGTGAAAATGATTTCCCAAAAGTATAGTTTTACATAGTGATGTAAAACAATAATAGTTATTTTTAAAATAACTAGATTCTAATAATTATATATATGAACGAGTTATATACATATATAAGTATATGGATGATTCTTTTCTTACTTATAGTTAAATAAACTTTATTTTTAAAAGAATCGAGATTTAATCGTTATCGAGCTTTGGGGATGGGTATATTTCCAAAACCAAATGGATTTTCGGATTCTTATAAAATATATATATTTTACTTCCTTCCATCTGTTGGAAGAAGTAGTTGTTTTGAGATGATGTATGGGATGGAGGTTCCCAGTTGTTGGCTATGTGTTGGTGATTCCCTAGGTACGGGCTTTCTCCTGGAATATATATTATATATGTTATGCTGGGCTTTCCCCTGGCTATGATTATTACCGGCTTTCCCCGGATTATATTATGGCTTTCCCCCGATTACCCGACTTTCCTCGGATTATATTATCGGCTTTCCCTAGAATAATATTAGATGGGAGATCACAACATGTACATGGATGTTAGTTTTTATAGGAAAAAGTATTTTCTATTACTAAAACTTATAGTATTATAATATATATTTTTAGTTGATCCGAAAATGAACTTGTAATGCATGCACGAGCAAATCATTGAAGTTTTCCTAAAAACAATGATTTATTTTGTATTTTCATTATGTTTTCCTGTCTCATGACGGGAATGGGACTCTCATGATATAGGAAAACTATTGTAATCTAGGTTATTCTATTTCTCTTTTTGGAAAGCCTTATTTGGATAGGTACGTGTATGATTCTAGAAATGTTGAGGTTACATGCTACCTAGATTAGGCGAAGACTTGAGGAGTGTAACACCTCCTGGATTATTTTAATGATTATTAAGATGTCTGCACGAGTCAAACGGCTGACCACCGAGGCAACTGCTATATCGACAAATTATGGTCAAGGGCCCACCTGAGCCCAAATCATAAGCCAGTGTGCTTCTCACACTAACCGATAAATCAGTCGCTCGGTCAGAAATCAGGAACTAACGATGGGGTTCCACATCGGTTAAGTTGGAACACGATTTTGCTCACTGACTAGGAGCTGAAACATCTAGTCGTAGCCTCTTCACTCTAAGATGATTACACTACGCAGTATTATTATGGTGAGATGTTGTTAGTTTATCTATACTTGTATGGGTAAGTGAATTGTTATCGGTTTATGTTGTAGTAAAGGTACCAAATGCTTTTACATTACTGTATTATGATTTCTCGGTTTTTTTTAAAACCTACATTGTCTTAAATTCATATTAGTGACTACCTGTTAGTATTATAAGTTCTCACTGGGCTTTTTGCTCAGGAAATCGAGGAGACAATGAATGATTGGATGTTAAGTAATTTGAGGAGGCAGGTATAGGGAGAGTATCCACCTTAGGTTTATTATACTTGAGGTGTTGTTATTATTCAGTTATGATGCAGTTATTTTCCTTGCTTTGTATATATATTCTTTTAAACTATATAATGTAAAACAAACACACTTATGTATATTTAATATCACTTAACAAATCTTATATATGTATTATTTTATCAAGCGAGAGATCGTTTTAGAATTATGGTTTGGATCCAGCCTAGTGGATAACTAGGTATTTTATATGGATGAATAGGGTTTATTGGATATGATGAGATGATATGGATAAATGGAATTGATATAGAAATGTTATTTATGGATAAATCATCTCTTCTACAGGTTTATGACAGGTTTCAGACCCTGAAAATACAGGGGGAACTCTGGCAAATTTTTCGTTGGGGCTAACCATATTTAGAGGTGATTAAAGTTCTGACGAACTAGATTAACTTAACTCTGATTTAGGTTCATAAACCTCTATTTAGGTTTGTTTTAGTACTGTTTAATCACCTGGTATAGTAAACCTAACGCCTTGAGATGCGATTCAATCTCCTAGAGATTTGAGTTTCAAATTGGGGCGTTACACATGTTATTCATTTTGCCAAGTTTCTAGTTATTTAAAAATTTCTGATTTTTAATTTGTTGGCACCCACCAAAGCTGCCTATGTTCTGTCCCCTGCCACGGTTTCTACCGCAGTCACGTTCTGCCGCTGTCACTGATTGCAAGCACTTCTGGCGCAGGCTTACTACCTTGAAGATCTAATCTCATGATTCCTCATTAGGAATTCGTCATTATATTCTGCCATAAGCAGAATAGTTAGCAGTCAGCCTGAGATTGAAACCCTTGGTTTCTATATTGTCTTTAAAACAATATTTAGGGCATTGAACATGCTTAGAGTCTTTCCGAGCATATCGAACTCTGTAATCGTATCTCCATATAGCGTCATAATGAAGACGATTCGATGGACTGTTGAACTGTATTAAGTCACTGATAGATAACTTTATAACCATATCTCACCTTTAGTTTGTCTCATCGAGTTAGTAGGGCACAGACAATGAGGTACTCTATCTTTAGTTTTCAATTCGAAGATGTCTAAGTATAGAGTCTTAACTTTATTAGCAGATGACTCATTGTTGTCCTTAACAATAGTCTTCTCCATTGCACCAGATGCCAGATATACCTCTGCATTCATGCACTAGGTGAGATAGTAATCTCTGAAAAGGTTCTGTTGCGGGTAATCCGTATTTTTAGTTTTCGAGATCTATCATGCAATGCACATATATTTCTATAGTAGGGATTAAAAAAAAAACTATCTACTAGAAAAACAATCCATGGCATATATTGCATTCATAAGCATGATGTAGTACAAGGTATCTTATTAGCCAAGTGTCATATATGTGAAAAAATAATAAAAACACATCATACACATGTTTTTAAAACCATGTAATGCACATATATATTTGTATGGTGAGGATTGAAAAGCCATCTACTAGGAAAAACAATCCAAGGTATATATATTGCATTCATAAGCATCACCGATTATATCGTATCCTCGTCAAGTGCTATATATGTGAAAAAATAATAAAAACACATCATATGCACATTATCATAACCATATAATGCATATATATATATTTGTATGGTGAGGATTGAAAAACTATCTACTAGGAAAAATAATCTAAGGTANTATATAAATATTTGTATTGGGTGGATTGAAAAACATTCTACTATGAAAAACAATCCGAGGTATATATATTGCATTTCTAAGCATGATCGAGTACATAATACCTTTAGTCATATGCCATATATGTGAAAAAATAATAAAAACACATCATATGTATATTATTATAACCATGTAAGAGTAAGGAAAGATATTTTAGGTAATTCTACGTATCTAAACTCCTCCCCATGATTTTTAGCAAATTTAAAAGGGGTGACATGAATTATTGGTGATGATCACATGCTATCAGGGTGAAATCCTAGATTTTCACAAGGTCTTAATTAATATTTAGCCAATTTCTCAAATTCCTACAACATCTCATATTTTAATATATTATGAAAATTATGGGCTCAAGTAACAACTAATTTTTAGGAGATCCGATTATTTAATAACTAGAAAGAAATACATTAAATATTCCTCAAACAAAGTACACATAAAAACTTTCAAACTTCCTATGAATTAAAAAAAAATGTACCAAAAACGAACGAGGTATAAGGTAGTTTGGTGTCAAGGACAGAGTTGACCCAGCTCAATGCGGTCAAAATCCTAAAAATCTCTTTTAGCCAATTTCTCAAATTGATACAAAATTTATTTTTAGGTCTATAGATTTGTAAGATTGACAAATATGTTCAGAAATTGTTAAAAAAAATGGCAAACAAGTCCCTGATCTTTCTAAAGTTACAGATATGTCCCTAAAGTTTCTAAAAATTATAGATAGGTCCCTAAATTTTTCCAAAATTTCATTTAGGTGCCTAAAATTTCCAAAATTACATAAAGGTCCTTAAAATTTTCCCGAAATTACATTGGTTCCTGAATATTTCCAAAATTGCATTAGGTCCCTAAAAGTTCACAAAATTACATAAAGGTCCCTGAAATTGGTCTGGTCAGGACCGGGTTGGGTTAGGACCGGGTCGACTCAGTTCAGTTGAATCGAGTTGTCTAGACCGGATTGGTGAGTCAACTCGTCTTCTTCAAAAGAAGACCTGTAAACCCTAGTTTTCTAGGGTTTTTCTGGGTTTTTTTCAAGGGTTTCAAGTAGAGATGAGGAATGGCCACCCTAGAGAAGGACCACCGGCGAGAGGCGACAGACCTCCCGGAATCAGATTCGTCGGCCGTGAGTTGTACGGACGCCGCCGGAGATCGATTTTTTTAAAAAAAAAAAACTTAAACTCTCTTTCTCATGAGCCTCTTCCTCTCTTTGCCATATGCATATTATGACACGGTGATCTAAAAAAAACTTTTTTTTTTTTTTTTGCAACAGATACAAGAACCTTTTATGCAAAACAGTTCAAAAACTAATCTGAATAAAAATAGTTTGTTTGTTGTCAGTAACAAACCAAAAATTTGGTCATTAGTTTATTCTAAAAACTGATCGATTAGATATATTCCCAAGGTCCAAAAATCGATGCAAGATTAAAGATCAATGACAAAACAAAATATGCTACTAGGATAACCGTATTACATCAAAATCAATTGGATCTATGGTTTGTTCGTTCTCACCAACGTTACAAGATCGACACCCAAAGTCCATTCAAATTATAAACCCTAATATGCATAATCACTATTATTGCATGTACGATTTCAATATTAAATAGAGAGAGTTAGGAATACCTTAACGAATTTGAGCAAAGCGTGCTGATAACGTGTTAAGCCATAACTCAGAATCACATAAACATAAACAAGAGACATAAAATAAAGAGAAGAAAAGCCGATCTTATTCATTGATAATAGTTTAGGGTTACATACTACATTTATATATATAGGCTCTCTCTCCCTCAAGTAACTTGCCCGTTCCTATCTAATAGGAATTATACTACGAGCGGAACTCCTCCCATAACCCAGATTAGTTTATGGAGGTAGGACTCAAATCCCATACACGTACGCCGACGTGTTCTAACAGGTTTGATAATTTTGACCCGCTAATCAGCCTGGGGTCGACCTTAACCCTGACGTTGAAAGTTTATAAAGGCGGGTGGAACATGTAGAACAGGAAAAAACAACGAAGAAAAGATATCCTTCTTGTTAAAAAATGTTCTTCTTTTCTTTTCTTTTTTTCTTTTTTTTAAACTCTTGTGCTTTATTTTATTTCTTAAACACCACCTAAAAAATATTTCTTTAGTTTTTTTATTTAAACCCTTGTGTTTTATTTTTTTAGTTTTAAACATTCAATTGTTTGTGATGCAATGACCCACGACTCAAATGGCTAATATAAAATTAAAGGTTGGGATCTTTTGTCAAGCGTTAGAGGATCTGACTATTTATACATGAATAAATTGTTTTTTTTTTTCATAGAAAAAAAAGACACATAAAGAGAGTAGAGAAAGGGGCATGAGAAAGATATGTAGGTGCGTTGTATTTGTATGGTAAAAATCGTAGGCTATTAATGTTAAGATACGTGGCTATAATGTATTTTGACAACTTTATGTAGAAGGAAAGGAAAATGCAAATTTGAATTTCAAAATTATCTACTTACAGGAGTTGGCATGGATTGATTATGGATTATGTTAGAGAAATTGCGGGAGACATCTGTGAGATGTGTTGTTTTGAGAATATATGTGTCATATGTGTATGGAAAGTGTGTTAGTGCTCTAATTTTTCAATTCCGTATGGTTTTTGGTAGACTCGTCGTCAACGAAGTATGGTGGAATGGCGTGATCCATACAAGTAATTAACTGACCTAAATATCACTTTGGTGGCTAAAAACTCCCTAAAATTGTCAAATCAGTTTCCCTAAATATGTGCCAAAAACCCAAGACCCATTGACGAAGAATAGGACGTGTTGTCAGAAAATAGGAGGTTCGGCAGTTGCCAACACCTGTCGACTTCACAAAAGTTGGCTATGGTGAGTTGTTGAACCCAGAACAAAGCTCGGTAGCCTTCGATGGTTGTCGGCATTTGTCGAAGTTAGCCACCGAAGCCTACTGACAGTAGGTTTTTGGTTGATGTTTTTAACAGCTAAGTGGATCTTAGCAGGTACCTTCGGTGGGCTTCAATAGCTGCCAAAGGACTCACAGAAGGCATAGTAACGTTTCAAATTTTGACTGTTTTATAGCCGTTGGGGAAATATAATCATTGTGGTCAGTGAGTGTCGGTGGGTGTTGGTAACTGTCGAAGACCCACCAGCAGTACCCGTCTTTTGTCCTGTTTTTATATAAATACAAGCCTCTCTTTTGCCATTGCTTTGGTAGTTTTGGTCCAAGCTTTCCCTTACATATTGAGATATTTTTGAGAGCATTGAAAGTGTTTGGTTTCTATTAGAGAGTGATTTATCACTCATCTTGAGAGTCAAACTTTAGTTTAATGGAAATCAAACTTCTTTCATCACTAAATTTCTCCAAAGTGAGATCTAGTTTTAGCATTTGTCTGAGAAACATTAGGAGTTTAGAGTTTGTGGAAGAAATCTTAGGAGATTAGTTGAGAACCTGAAATTAATATCCTTGGTTCCTAATCTCATGACCAAAATGTTAAACACCCAATCACTCAACCACATTTACATAAATATTTAAGAGCTTCGAGTGCATAAGAAATGCAAGGAGCAAAATGTATTCAACAATGAAGCTTGGAGTTTAAAGATTTAAGAGAAGAAATCAAAGAGCATCAATGGACTACCAAACTAGTGAGAGTTAATTTAAATTCAAATCCCTCGTCTTTATTGCCTTGGTGATTTGTGTTTTTATGTCGAACCAAATCATTATTATCTTTGTGTAAGATAGGTTGGTAGGTAAGTTGAGTTTTTATGTAGAACTCATTTCATTATATCCTTGTGTAGGATTAGGGTCTTTAAGACCATCACAACTAACCTTGTGTAGGTGTCTAGTTTTTGTAGAACTAAGGTTATGTTGTAAGAGTTTATGGTTAACCCGAAAAACCAATTAAGCTTAGTGGATTCCAGAATAACTCAAGAGAAGTTGATTTTTGAAGAAAGGATGAAGGTGGTTGGCTGAACCACTTTAAATTGTATGTTCATGCCATTTACATTTACAATATGAACTGCGCTCGAATCCATTATGCTTTTGATGTTTAGGCATGCTTGTCGGATAATTATCATCTTATTGTTAGTCATCATTAGGTCGGGTTGTGATTTAGGATTGCTTTAGTATTTGATTGGTTCACTTGGTTAAACTTGAAAATTCTTGAATTATATGAATAGCATTTGAATTGATTTTAAATTGACTATAATTTCCGCATTATCCTATTCACACCCCCCTTCTCTCGAACGTAGGCAAGGTCCTAAACTAGGTGAGGCATTGAGAAGAGGGCCACAATGAGCCAATGACTTATGGGAAATTCTCTTGGTTAGTGTTTTTGGCGCCTAGGCGATCGATCGCCTAGGGTCGACCAGGGGACCAAATATGCGGTCGCCCCAGATCTGATGCGTAGTGCCCAAATCCTTGGGTGTTTTTCGTAAAATTTTTTATTATGTGGTGTTTTTCCACTTAAAAACATTTTTAGGGGCTTTATAAATCAGTTTAGGGATGGGGTTTTATATTTTAGATCGACACAAATTAGAAGAGGGGAAAAAAGAGGGTAAGCTATGGTTGGTAATGACTTCGTCGTCCTTCTCCCATCGAGCTCGCCGATAAGTTGCTCTTCTTCTATTTGTTTTCTTTTCTTTACTTTTTTCTTCTCTTCCCTTCTTTCTACTGATGCTGCTTTTTCTTCATTTTCTTCCTCTCGCCTATGGGTGCTAGCCAAAGTTGCAGCTCGCTGCCGCCGGTCACTTTTATTTCAGCTGATTTTTTTATTTTACTTCTTTAGTTCTTCTTATTCTTCTTCTTCTTGTTGATGTTGGATAGAGTGTCACGTGCATAACATGGCAGTGACTGATGTGGTTGATTTGGTCGTTGGATTTTAAAGTCTTATTTCTTAGTTTTTCTCTTATTAATTGTTTATTTGAATGAGTCTAGTAGTGGGGGTAGTGTTCCTGGTTAGTAGGAGTTTGTTAGGGAACAAACTCTATCCTTATCTTTTATTTCTTTTGTTATTTAAAGAGTCTATGAGAAAAAGTAGGGGGAATTGGAGAATATTTTTGGACGAGAGTCTTGTGGAGTCTGCTACACTCGAAGTTAGCAACTTATTAATTTAATTTATTTCCGTTAGCATTCTTGTGTTCGTGACATTGGTATCAGAGCTGTCAATCTTGGGATTATGGTAGGCCAAGAATTCCCAAAAACTCGAGCTAAGGATTTATCGGAGATAGTTACTAAGCAAGGTGAAAAGCTCCAGCAACTTGATCTTCAGATGCAAACTTTCATGAATGACATGAAAGACATTAAAGATCATCTTGCAGCCATTGCCTTGTCTATTAAGGGAGATCAATCAAGCGGATCTGCTAGTCGAAATGCTGCGGCAAACGATTGTAGCGGATTGCAGAATAAAGGGCCAAAAGTTGATCTTTTTAGATATGATGGCCTTGAAGACCCTTCTGGATGGATCCTCCTTGCGGATCAATTCTTCCTACTCCATCAAACACCTGACCACCAACGCCTATTAGTTGCTTCATTTTATTTGAAGGGTGCTGCTCTTCAATACTTTAAGTACCTTCAACATGCAGGTGAGATCTCTGATTGGTCTTCTTTTGTTCAGGCTCTTGAGAAGAGGTTTGGACCAACTGAGTACGAGGACCCCGAAGGTAAACTATCCAAGCTTCAACAGACAACCACTGTTGCAGCATATCAAGAACAATTCGAGAACCTCGCCCAATGAGTGAATGGCCTTCCGGACAAATTTCTTCTTCATACTTTCATCAGTGGATTGAATGAAGAAATCAAAACGATAGTCAAGTCCTTCCGACCTGCTTCGTTAAAAGACGCCATTGGGCTTGCTCGACTTTAGGAGAAAATTTTTTCTAGAGATGTGCAACATTTCTCTACAAGTGAGATTCACCCGACGACTCCGTTAGTTCCTCAATTAAACACTAAGAAAATTTCTTACGAAGAAATGAAAGCACGACGGGACAAAGGGGTTGTGTTACTACTGCGATGACAAATTTAAACCGGGCCATAAATGCAAGTCTGTCACTTTGTTTCAGATTGAAGTGAAGAACGCCATTGAAGATGATGACATGGATTGTTCTGAAGATAGAATCAAACCTTGTGGACAAGGTTGATTTTGAGGGTGGGGGTTTGTCACGTGCATAATATGGCAGTGACTGATGTGGTTGATTAGGTCGTTGGATTTTAAAGTCTTATTTCCTAGTTTTTCTCTTATTAATTGTTTATTTGAATGAGTCTAGTAGTGGGGGTAGTGTTCCTGGTTAGTAGGAGTTTTTTAGGGAACAAACTCTATCCTTATCTTTTATTTCTTTTGTTATTTAAAGAGTCCATGAGAAAAAGTAGGGGGAATTGGAGAATATTTTTGGACGAGAGTCTTGTGGAGTCTGCTACACTTGAAGTTAGCAACTTATTAATTTAATTTATTTCTGTTAGCATTCTTGTGTTCGTGACATAGAGTTGCAAGCTTGTAGCTCGTTGGTAACTTTTTTAAATTTTTAACTGATTTTATGTAGTTATATTAAATAATGTGATGATATTAAATAGTTATGTTAAATAATGTGATGTCTGGATTTTTTATCAATTTGTTAATATAGATTTATAATTAGTGATGAATGTGATAAGTGAACATTTTTTAATCAATTTCTTCCTCCACTTCAACAAGTTGTAAGAGACCCTTCAGGATCAAATGATTTCGGGTGGGATTATGCATAGCAAGTTGGCAATGATAAGAATTTAATTGTGTTACTTATGTAACATTATCACAAAATGGGGTATTAATCGGTACAAACAACATCTAGTTGGTGGTTATCTAGATGTCAACATTTACCAAAAAGTACCAAAGGATGTTTAAAAGAAGATAAAGAAGTATGTTGCTGAGAAAAATTAGAAAAAGGCTAAAGGGAAAGGTTAAAAAGGCTTCATATCCGGGGATTAATATTCATCAAAGTTCAGAATCAATAGCAATAGGTGAAGATGAAAATGAGGTAAATAACTTAGCAGCTGGTGTTACCGATTCTGGTGCTACGGGGAGTATAAGTACATCTTTAGCATCTGGAAGTCAATTTATGGGGCCTAAGGAGCCCAAGCTGAAGGGGCCTCTTGATAGCATGTTACCCCTTAAGTTTGATAAATTAGTTCAAAAGTTTCTTAATAATGTGCATAGAAAAAGGGTTACGGACAATGTTTGTGATTTTATAGTTTTTTTTTATGAAAATGGTATATACATTTTAACTGTGCAAAGTTCCTTAGCTTTGCTAGGATGTTTGCAGAGACGTTGGACAGTTTGGTAAAGGTCTAAAGCCTCCATCATAACATGAGTTGAGGGTTACCTTTTTACAGAAGAAGGTAAAATCTATGAATGATTGGATAAACGGATTCAAAGTTCACTAGGAATATTATAAGTGTCTTATTATGACAGATTGGTGGACAGATGGAAAGAATATAACACTCATAAATTATTTTAAGAACCATTCAAAATGAACAGTTTTCTTGAAATCACTTTATGGTTATGAATATGTCAATAATGCAAAACTTATTTTGGAAATGTTGAAAGAAGTAATTGAGGAAGTTGGTGAGAAGAAGAATGTTGTGCAAGTAAGATACTTCATTCAATTTAAAGTACTTGTTACGAATTTACTTATTTATGTGTGTGTTATAAAAATTTGGATATATGGCTTATCTTTTGTAGGTATCACAGATAATGCATCCAATTAGAAACTTGCAGGGAGATGGTTGATGGAGGAAAAACCCATGTTTGGACTCTATGTGCAGCACACTGTGTGAATTTGATGTGCCAAGATATTTCTAATTTGTCAAAGACAGCTGATGTAGTGAAGGAATCCAAGGCCATATCAGTATTCATGTATAAACATACTCATATACTGCATATGACGAGAAAATACACTGGTAGAAGGGATCTAGTGAGGCCTACAATAACTATATTTGCCACTAATTTTTTGTCCATGGAAAGTATTTTCATTTAGAAATCAGGTCTAAGGATAATAATAGTTTCAAATGAGTGGACGAAGAGTAAATGGGTGAAGCATCTTGATGAGAAATGAATAGCCAAGATTATAAAGAGATCAACCTACTAGAACAACTTGCACTTTACTTTTAAAAAATTTAGCCCATTGCTGGTAAATGTTATTCGATTGGTTGATATAGAAGAGATGCCTTGCATGGGCTACATTTATCGTGCAATAGAGAACTGCAAAAAGAAGCTAGAGGCTAACTTGGGGTGTAAAAAGAATGAGTTTTTTTATTGATTTGCATAAGATGATTGATCATCGATGGTCAGAACAACTCCAATAACCTTGGCATGCAACATGCTTCTATTTTAATCATAGCATATATTTTGATGCCACTAGTCAATCTGAAGTAGGAAGAAATATAAAAGTAAAAGCGGGTGTGGATAAGGCCATTAACACTTTAGTAATGGATGAAGAGAAATGTGAAATAATTTTTAATCAACTCATAATTTATCAGGAAACATCAGGCATAATGGGTACACCAATGGTAGTAAAGCAAAGAAAGCCGTTGTCCTCAGGTCATTAGTGGGATTCTTAGAGGTGTGAATCCCCAGATCTGTAAATATTTGCAAAGAGATTACTCAGTCGTACCTGTGTTGCATCTCCATGTGAGATCAATTAGAGTGCATTTAGCAATGTTAGTCACATTTAAATTTTAGAATTTTGATAACTTACTATCTTAGCACTTTGGATATAACATGAGGGTAATGGGTATCAACTAGTAAATCAATTAACATTCAAAGAAAAGGAACATGCTAGAGCATCCGAAGTTGAATGATCTTATATTGTCCAATACAACAGTTATAAGATCCGTTCCGAAGAAAAAACAATGCGATAATGAGGTTTTTTCTCGAGATTCCTAACTGGGGGATGGAATCGTCTAAAATGAATGAGGAGTCACCACCTTATTAATCTGGGAATCAGGACCCGGGATTTGAAAAATCATTTTGTTATAAAAAAAACTTAGCGATCTTCCTAACTAGTCTGGTATGCGTAGAGAGATTCCTGGTAAGGGAATCCTGGTACGGGTCGAAAAAGTGTTAGGCACTGACAACCGTCCGATCGTGAGATCGACTTCTACTTCGCGACTAAGGATATTTGGGTAGAATTGTATGATTAAAGATTATTAAATTACACTAGGAAAGAGTGTGTACAAGAAAAGAAAGTTCTGGCCCCTCTCTAATCCTATGTTTCATGCATTTGAGGTTTGGGGCAAAAAGTGAAAATATGTACAATATAATACACAATGTGGAACGTGCAAATCTGTTATGCACGACCACAAAGCAAAATGACACGTGGACTCCGTTGCCACGTGTTAAAATTGCAAATGGATTCATTTTTATTTACAAGCAAACAGTTTGCACGCGAACTCCGTTGTCACGAGCAAAAGCCTACGGGATGTACTCTATTGACACCCTACAAACAAACATGACCATAGGTAACTCCATTGCCACTTAGGATCAGCACGCGTAAATGGACTCAGTTGCCATTCACGACCGCGCGAAGAATGTGGAATTCGTTATCACAGACTTCGAGGAAATGCACGAAGACTTCCCTGATATGTGTAAAGGATCATGGGGTATACTCCGTTGACACCCCTTGAACGAACATGATCTTAGGTGAAGTCTGTTGCCACCAGGATCAACACATGTAAATGGACTCTGAAGACTGTGGAATCCGTTACCATAGACTTCAAAAAATTGCATGCAGACTTCCTTGTTACGTGCAAAACGGCCACAAACTCGTGTGTGAACTCTATTGTCACACACATGCCAAAACTTACACGTGAACTCTGTTGTCACGTGTTGGCATCCATGGTGTTCAAGTCTTTTCCTTCAACTTGAACCCCGTAAAGTGATACATGTAAATCCATTATACACGTAACACAAACTATTTTCAATTTTGAAAATATATGACATGTGCAAATCCGTTATGCACGTGACCCAAAGGGATTTTGTGATGAGATGTATAAATCATGTTATGTACGTCACAACACCATTGTGCTTTTCTTTACCAAAACGTATGTGATATGCTTTAGGGAAGATCTAGAAACTCTAATCCTTTAAGAATCTCCAATCCCTAGCTTTAAGCATGACCTACACCTAATGCAAGTGCTTTGTTTAAATAGAACACCTTTGTTTCTCTTTTCTTACTTTTGAAAATTCTTGATTATTGCAAAGTAGAGTTAGTTTAAGAATTAACTCAACTTAGTTAAGTGAGCAAGACCATTGACCTGGCTTACACATGAATGTTGGACTTACGTGCCCGTCCATGGTGGTCTCACTTAACAAGTTTAGGCAAATTCTTAACCTAATCCCAAAATTAACAAGCAACCTTAGTGCTAATGCATCCCTAATCTAAAGCCAAACACATCTAACCTAGACTTAACTTATGCTAGGAGAGATTATCTTATTTAGCTATTAGGTTTTTAGGATTTGAGAATAAATGGGCGTGTTAAGCCCATAAGAGAAGAGGTGGGTTATGAAACCCAAGATTTAGACTTGAGGCCCATGATGTATATCATGGCTTCTAAGCTCAAAAGGAATGAAATTGGGCCCAACATCCCACTAAGTGGGGTGTTGGCCCACAAAGGCTTATATGAAAGCTTATGGAGTGATTTATTACTTTAGGGGCAAAAATATTATTTTCAACCTAAGGTTTTTATTACTTTTCAACAAAACTTAACTTTTGCCCACTAAGCTCAAACATTACTTTTTAACATAAAACATGAAAGTTATATGACACTGAAAAGGTAAATAAACAGCTTCATGTAAAACCCACACATTTTTCATGGGTCAAAAGGTGTATTTTTATGCCAAAATGAAGAACATCAACATCTATACTAACATACATGTCAAATATGCTTTCTTTATTATCACTTGATCAAAACGATGTAAATGCCCTTTTAAGACAAATATAACATTAGTCGTGATCTAAACCATGATGTCTACATTGTGACATGAATTTTATCACATGTCATACACATTCAAAATGACATTTTCATGATTCTAACTTATGTAAACATCCACATATAGTAAACACCATTTTTAAGCAAGTAAACTACACAACAACATATTAATTTGAACTTACATATAAAATTCCAACAAGTTCACCAAATCAAAGCATTATCACTACACACATCATTAAATGCTTGAAAAATTCATTCATTAGAAGAGTATCATACTACATAATTGATTTGATTCAAAATAGCTTGAAGACAAGAGATTTTACCTAGCCTTAGCCCCAAACTCCCAATGTAGCAAGAGATCCCACTTTGAAGTTTCAACCCATTTGGTTATTTAAACCTTCTTTTATGAGTTTTTAGTATGAAAATGGGATGAAAACTACTTTCTCTCACAAGAAAATAGGCTAGAAATAGAACTTGAAAGTGTCTCGAAGAAAAATAAAGAAGAAAACCTCAAGTTTCTCTATTTCTCACTCTAGAAATCTCTCTTGAATACTGTGCTAATTTGTTCAACCGTCCGATCGAATTGATCAAAGGGTTCTCATTCGTCCTTATCCGCAAAGGACAGAGGAGAGAGAAAATAGCATAAGCGACTAGAGGAGCTCTAGCTGTTGGGCACATGCGCACTGGCACAACGCGCCAACCGAGACAGAAATATCAAGTGGAGAGAAAAAAAAGGTGAAAATGGCTAGGGCTCATATAGTTGTTAGGTGCGAAAATGGCTAAGGCACCTAGCCGTTAGGTGTGAAACAGCCAGGGCACTTGACCTTTACTGATTTTTTAGAAAAAAAGAGGGTGGGTGTAATTACCCACCCCTTTAGTTATTTTAAGCATGTAGGTAGGTGATTTTAACCCATTTAAACCTTTTTTCAAAAAGACTTAATTTCTCCTGATGTATAAATTTTGAAAAAGGGTGGTGGTGTACGGTGGTTTAGGTACACCTGTTTTACAACAAAATAAAACCCATTTTTAAAAACTTTAACCTAATAAGACAAAAAGGTGGTTAATCTTTATTGTATGTGAGGTACACCCAATTTGTGTGCATCACTCGCATTTTCGCAAATCCTCGACACTTGGCACCTAATCAAGTCAAACCCAAGTCAAAATTTTGTAGGTCCCATGATTAGCACGTATCTCGAGGTGCATAAATTTGGCATCTACAATAGCAAATTAAAAGCTAGTTATGAAGATTAAACTAGCCTGATTGAAAAAGATACAGATTTAATTATCTTGAAAGGCGTGGAAGATTGTCAAGATTGGATAGACCCTTATAGTGCAGCCAATAATCATATAGGTGACACTAATCTTACATACGAACTTGTTGAAGAGGTCGAAGGAGATGATGATATTGGTCTTAGCACTGGCACGAGGCAATATAAAAAGAAACGTCTACGATAACAAAGGGAAAGCCAAGCTTAAGTCAAATGAGAACAGAACTTGAACTACAGAATGAAGACTCGAAAACAGATGATGATGATGAAGTGGGATTAGATAAGGAAAATATTAATGATGTTAGCTCTCCATCCGTAGGGGTGCAACTCGGGCGGGCTGGGTCGGGTTGACCTTCAACCCGAGCCCAACTCGATGTTCAATGTACTAGGCCCGAGCCCGAACCCAACCCGACTCGGGTTTGACTTGTAAGGCCCAAGCCCGAGCCCGAATGAGTCAAAGAGAAGTCAGGTTTATCCGGTTATCTGGGTAGGGTCGGGTTCCCTAGGTTGAGCAATCTTTATTTTCAATTTTTCAACAAAAAATTATAAGAAAAAACTTAATAAATAACAGTTATTGAAGAAAACCTAAACAATATACATTTATTTAGTTTTTTTTCTGATCGGTGATAGAGATGCTTTTCGTTTATACAACCAATCAAAGCTAACAAGGAGTTGCAGTAGAAGTAATACTGATTTAAAAAAAAAATACCATAACAAATGGAGATTAAGAGAAGGGCGCACCTGGTAAAAGATTTGATGGTGCCGATGAATGACAGACAGTGAAGGATTGAAGAGTAATGAAAGGATTGCATTTGCAGAGAACTTAAGGAAGAGAGCAACTTTTTTTTCTCTTCTAATCATAACAAGGTAGTGCTGAAGTGAAGGATCGAAGAGACAAATTTGGGTTCTAATCCAGGGAATTGAGCTATAGTGCTTTAAGTTAATGTAACAAATAATTAAAGGAAGAGAGCCAGGTTTCTTTCTCTCTTTTCGATTTTGGTGTTGAGATTGGAAGAACCAACCGTTTAATTAAGTGGGCTTTAAGTGGTCTCGATTTTGTGGGGAATGTGGAGGACAAATAGTTTAGCTAGGATTAAAAAGTGGTTTAACTTAACCGGATAATATTCAAATATTCTATTACATTAAATGTATTTATGTTGGGCTCGGGTTCCTCGGGTAGCCCAACAACCCAACCTGAACCCAACCTGATTTTGAATCGGGCCCATATTTCTTAGCCCAAGCCCGGGCCCGAACCCTAATATCATAAACCCAAGCCCAACCCAAGGTTGGGTTTAGCCCATCGGGCTCGGGTTGAGCCTGCCCGAGTTGCACCCCTATCCATCCGCGGGCGAAGAGGATTTAGACCTTTAGAGATATGATAATTGTATTTGCTTTAGATATATTTAATTTTGAGTTTTTTGCGGTGGCTTTGATTTGATGCTCCATTGCTTTGTTAATCCATGTTGTTTAACTTGTTTTATTGTTATTTATGCATATATAAGTCAAAGCATTAAAAAAATATGCATAAATGGGTAAAAATAGGTTAAGATAATGATTATAGTGTACAAGAATGTCAGGAAATAATTTTATGGGTTACTGTTTTTGGGAGACGCCTAGGCAGCCCCTAGGCTCTCCCAGGAGAGGCCCCTAGGCTGTCGCCTTTCATCTCGCATAATACAACATAATCTCAAAGTGTACATATATTTAGTGCACTTGTGGCATTTGAATGTATGGAAGTGTTTGTATGCTTATATGGTTGTGTTGAGTGTATGGATTATAGGAAAGTGTGTAATGTGAATGCAAAGTATGTGTATTGGTACCATTGCATTTATTTTCTTTGATGATGGGACTATTGTCCAATTACAAGTACGAGCAAAGCCTTTAGTGATAAAGCGTCACAACTAACTAACAGAGAAAGTGGTCCGAATGGACTAAAAGAAACTGCCAACCTTCAAGTACCAGAGGATCAACCATCGAAGATAGGGAGTACTCGTACCCTCTCCATCGACAAGTCTTGAGACTTTCACAAGTGGAATTACACTTTTCAAGTAACTAACAACCAATAGCCAATATGTATCATCACTCAAAATTATATCTTGTACCTTAGGCCTACCCCATTTTTAATTATTGGGATAACTAACTTTTGTCCAAGCTTCCGAAACAAACATCTTTTTATGTCCAATATTACATGTTTTGAAGCTTTTCAAATTATAGTTAGTGGCAAATTAAGTCACCCCCACCATACTAAGTCCTCTCATATTTGTGTGCTTTTTCATTAGGTTTAAAACCCAAACATGCTTATAAATATTTGTCACACGTTTAGCCTTCTCACAAGTTTCCTGGTCCATAGGCAAGTCTCCAATGTCATGGAGAATGAGATTAATACAATATGCTGCACAAGAAGACCAAAATAAGCTCCCGCGCTAGGACATAAGAGGATGCACCATCCATAAATACCTGAACAACATTCTCCTCTCCAAGTACATCAATCATATCGTCAAGTAATTCAAATAAAATTTCTCCACTATGTTGGATATTAGAGGTGTCAATTGATTTCAAAAACACCGTACTGCGAGTACTATTTACAAGAAATTTTGTAATAGACCTACCCTTCCCATCCGTCGATCCATCCTACATCAAAGTACACCCGTCACCTTCCACTCTTCTTTATACTTTGCCAATATGGCATGCATATCATCCACTTTTTTTAAATATGTAATCCTAACCTCATGATAATAAGGGGTTTCAATCCTTTTCCAAACTCACCAGTCATGTTCACTATTATTTTAAAATATTTGCTATTGACTACATTAAATGGAACTACATTTGCATAAAAGAATTCACAAATAGTATACAAGTATCTTTTCTATTAGGCTTCTCAAAGTAAGTGTTCAATGTATTGGGTATTTTATTTCTACTAAAAGCATCTCATCTCTTATCAATTTCTCTTTCTTTATCCTCTTCATGAAAATCTAAATTCACCCTACGGTTAATGAATTTACTCGTGTGTCAATGTGACTATGGTTAAGGATCACACAATCACCTAATTAAAATTACTAAGGTGATAAGAGTACAACAAAAATCTCTAACAGGAGTATTGACTTATTCGATTCTTAATATGCGGAATTAAGAACAAGAATCGAATATTTCAATCTCACAACAAGTATAAAAAATATGCACAAGAGATTTTGTTAACGAGGAAACCCAAACTGGGAAAAAC